>CAIGRB010133168.1:9727-23580 GCA_903798255.1 Fraxinus quadrangulata
AATTACATAAACAACTACTGTGGAAATCTAATAGCAAAACCAGGTGCCGGAGCACTCCCTTTTATCACCTGAAGGTGGGCGAACTCCTGATCGGGACCGTCGACGTATTTTAGCATCTCATAACCCATTATGTTTGCTGTCTCAGATGCCGTGCATCTGTCTTCTCCGATGATGCCGTTGTAGTATCCACATTCGTTTAGATTGTTAATAAACTCAGGCAATGAGTAGTTGGAATTTAATCGTCGTAAGTTATACATTGAGATCACAAAATTGGAATAAAATTAGATAAAACCATATCTAAGCAGACAGAAACAGTTAATATTCAGCTCGTGAGGTTCAGTTTTCTCGCTACGCATCTTGATATGCCACAGAGTAAGTTGTGGGAAATGTGACGATATACATTGAAAAAGTATGAAATCTGAACATATACACAAGTTAACGAGCAAATTGAGACAAATATCCTTTATAACCTACATCACCGAAAGGAATCTGTTCGTGGTTGGCACCATAATTAAATCAAAACTTAATCAACAATGAGATCACAAAATTGGAATAAAATTAGATAAAACCATATCTAAGCAGACATAAACAGTTACTAATCAGCTCATATAGTTCAGAGTGCGTTGCCATTCAAAAAAAATAAAAAAATAAAAAAAAATCCATAAACATAGAATCTTACATTCTTAACTAATATAAGTTATAACTAATCTCTTTATAAATTTGAATACTATAGAGAAAAAAATATTTGAAAAATCTGGATAAATGAAAAATAGTCTCCGATAACAATTTTCCGGAATTAAAAATAGTGATACCACAGATCCAATGACCGCAATGCATACGGCACGGTGTAATGGATACTAATTGCAGAAAACAGACTGGGCATTCATGACCATCAGGCAGAACAGGATCAGAGGAGAAAAAACGAAACCATTCACCAAACGGCATGGCGGGGATAAGTGGAATGATATAGTGAAATGATATCCCTGTCCGTCTATTTAAACTTTTGGAGGGAATTTTAGCATAAAATGCTTTTGCCGGTATTTTCTACAAAAAATATCATGTTTTGTCCAACTTTTTACTTTTTTTCTACTTATCATATATTTCTTTAAGAAAATTTGATTTTTCCCTCTATTTGTCATCTACTTTTCCTTATTTATCCACCAATAAAAATTGAAAATGTATAATATTTATTTTTAATTGAAAATTAAATCAATCAAACACATTTAACAGATGCACCTATTCAAAAAAAAATTTCTCTTTCGGGAGCGTTGCCCCCGAGCCCCCATGGGGGGCGCTGCCCCCTCGACCCCCACGACCTGACCGGGTTTTCCGCTGCCTCCACGTGTCATCGTATGATTGGCCCAAACTGGACCAATTGCTATTTGAGGCCGATCCGGCCGTTAATTCAAATTAAAGGTTAGCGCTAGGAGATCTAGCGGCCAACGTTGAGTTGCCCCCCTCTATAAAATGATTTGTCAAGTCATCGCAGACGCGATGCGATGGATTCCTCCAAGAAGCCATTTATGTAGTGAAGAAATATGTTCTGAACGTTTTGTACGTTATTTTAATTTTGTTTTGAACAAAATAATTATTTCATGCTCGTGTTTCGTCTTGTCCGTTGCAATTAACTTGCAGGATTATAACGAGATACATTCGATGTCTGACGGTGGAGCGGTTTTTGATCGTGACTACAAGACGAAAACGATTGAAGCTTGTGCTCATGGCGATTGGTCCGACATCTCGCTAACTCTTCCCGGTGTTTTTGACAAAATAGTTGCTGCTGCAAAACACCATGCTATGCGTATAGATAGGTGTTTGATAACGTATAGATCCCAATGTCCTATTAATGCGCAGGGAACTGTGAGAATTCAGGTGCACGACAATCGTGTTCAGCAGAGCGATTCACGACAAGCAGAATTCGTCTTCCCCGTTACTTGTAACGTGAACCTCACTTATTACGGTAGTAGTTGGAGTTCGAGACACGAGAAGCAATTTCCCTGGAAATTGTGTTATAGACTGGAGGATTCTAATATTAAAACTGGTGTGAAATTTTGTAATTTGAAAGGCGAACTGAAAATGTGTTCGTGCCGTAAGGNGGCAAACACTAGTCGGAGCGGCAAAACATTCGCAAACAAAAGAACATGCAAAATGATGAAAAATATCTAACAAGTACAACTCAATCATATGAACATTTTAAATTATTTGGTTTTAAAAAAAGAAAAATACCATTTACAGATTTTTTTACAAATTGATGAAGTGTAAAAATATAATTATATTCATACACAAAGAATTACAAAATGTTTTACAAATTGATGGGGGTGTTAAAAATTAAGTAGAGAAGTTCTTTTTATTTTGACAAGGAGATTTTGAACGAATTATTACTCACACATCGTCTGTTTGTGTTCGTACTAGTGGTACATCGTGCATTGCACGATGATTGTTATATTTTTGTAAGTTAATTTGTTAGAACGACAATATATTTTAGAAAATTTAAGCATATAATTATGAACACTTAGCATGAACGATTATAAATAAATAAATATATATATACACACACACACACACATTAAGTGGTAAATGATAAAGAGAGTTTATGATTATAATGGATAAAAACCAAGTCCAAGGAAAAGCACAATAAGAAACCTAATTCAAAGGAAAGACTATCAAATTCACCGATTGGAAAGAAGAAAAAAAAAGTTGCTTGTTGAAACAATCTATTTCCTAACATCCAATTTCTATACAATAGAAAATAAAAAGGATAAAAAAGTTACATATCCAGATTCCATCGAAACAGCAATATGTCTAAATTAAACAGAAAATCATATGGCACAACGCAAAATACTTAGTTGCTCTTGTCACATGCAAAGAGGCAGGAGAATTGGTAGTAGTTTCAAAGTTTTCTTTGGTGATTTTGTCGATATCTTCGCTACTATTATTTATTGCAACGTACATGTAAGAATGATACACAGAGTCCTTGAATATATGGAAGTGTCTTGCTTGTGGCAATTGCCTCTCGAGTGCAATCTAATATAGTCCAACAATTAGTTTTCTATAAGATCGGAAACAATAAAAAAAAAGAGTTTCGAACAACTATATAAATGAAAATTATATAATGTGCAAAACCATCACCCTTCTCAACATAGAATTATATATCATCCATCACGTGTAAACTACGTCAAAAAATATATAGGTAAGCTATGACCATGAAGAAAGTTTTACGAGCCGGAACTTGTAAGTCAATTCCATGAGCGGGTCAAAAGTTTTACCAGCAGGAACTTGTAAGTCAGTTCCATGAACAAGTCAAACTCGATAAGCTATGCCAAGCCAAAGTTGATAGATATTGCCTATTAATGAAGCGATTAAATTACTTTAGAGTAGTAGGAGTTGACAATAGAGATCTTAAAAAGAAAGAACGTCATTGTAAGAAGAAATATATTACAAAGGACTTGGGGCAGTAACTAATACATTCCCCCGAGTTCGGCGGCAATGAGTCTTTCATATTAAAAAGTAACAAATATATAATTCTTTTCATAATCTCTTTTTAAACACAAAAAAGATCTTTGATTGGAATTGAAGTATTTTTTAAATTCCACCTTGCACTTGAGTAAATTCCCAACATATATGAACACGGACAAATTGAATTTTCTCTTTGTCTTCATGAAATGCTCCTAATTGATTACTAGGCTTCAAGCATGAAAGTGGTAATCTTATATTTAGGGTGTGTTTGAGTCACATTTTTTTGGAAGAATGTAATTTGAAATAGTAGATTGATGGAGAATGTGTGATTGAAAAGGAAGGAAAAATTATTGATATGCTAGAAAATATTATTTTATTGAAGAATCTGTGGTTGAAAATAAGTAAAGAATAAGAACAAAATTTTTTAATGTGGCTCAAACAAGAACTTAATTATAAAATTCCAACTTTCAAGCCTAGCCATGAATTTTGCAAACTTTTCTCACCTAAGACATTCTTAGCTTTCGGCCCTCACTAGACTTAGACCTTGAGCCCACATTTGCCACTATGAATGCATTTTCAAATAGTAAATTAATGAAATATATGTGATTAAAAAATAAGGTCAAATTTTTGATTTACGTATAGTTGGTGATGGCAAAATGGCTCGTCGGCTCGAGCCGCCCCCGGCTTGGACCACCGAACCGAGGCTCTAGCCGAGCCCGAGCCAACCCAAGTTTAATAAAAAAAAAAAAGGAGGATAATATAGCTGCCTATGGTATGCAAGCAGCTGACAGCCTGAGTTGAAACAAGGACCACTACTAAACAAATTATTTTGATGCTAGAAAGTATTTTGAGAGAATTTTTTTTCAGTGTAAAAAAGCTTCGTATGAAAATATTTGAGCAAGGCTGTATATATTTGTTGCTTGGAATTAAAATATATTAGTATAGATGATGAACTTGTATATAAAAATATTCGTATTCACACGTGCTCCATTTATTTAATGTAAGTAATGAAGATTCTTATAAAAGGTAACTTTCAGAATAAACTATACCACACCAATTTTAGTTAAGGAGCAAGTTTCAAAGAAGCATAAATAGAATATGGCATGACATTTATAGGAGCTCCTAAGTCTAACATGGCTTTTTCAAATTTGGTGTTACCTATCGTGCAATGGATAGTAAACATACATGGGTCCTTACATTTTGTAGGAAGTTTCATTTGAATGATTGCAAACACGTTTTCTCCAACTTTCACCTTTTCACACCCCTTCAGTTTCTGCTTTCTCTTAATAGTATACAATTCTTTTAAAAATTTAGCATAACGGGGTGCTTGCTTAATAGCATCTAATAAGGGAATGTTTACCTCACATTTTCGAAAAGTTTCATAAAGTTCCCTATTTGGATCATTTTTCCTAGATCCTACCAAAGCTCGAGAGAATGGGGCTACTGGTTTATAATCAGAAAATGGAGGAAACTTATGTTTGGGTGTATCATTGTCAGTTGGGTCACTCTTTTCCGCAGCGATGTCTTTCTCATTTTCTTGTTTTGATGATGTAGGGATTTCATTTACTGAGGTTTCCACTTCCTTGCCATTCCTCAATACAAATGCACTTGCATTTTTCCTTGGATTTACCACTATTTGGGAGGGTAGTTTTCCTGAACTTTGTGACTCCAGTTGACTGACCGCATTAGCCATTTGACCTATTTGATTATCCAAACATTGAATGCTAGCCCTCGTCTCCTGTTGAAATTGTAAAGTGTTAGTTGCAAGAGACTTAACAATATCTTCTAAAGACATACCCGAGTTAGAAGATTGGCCCTATTGTTGTCTAGGCAGATATAGCTGCTTATATTGTTGAAAGTTTAGGCAATTTTGAGTCACATGTTGATTTGGTTGCGATTTTTCATAGCTAAGATTTGGGGTTTGTTACAACCTATTTTGGTTAATTTAAAATCATTATGATTTTTTGAGAATTTGAGGTAATTCTGTAGAGTAGTGCTTAGATTCATTGGAAGAGGTATATTTTTATTTTTTGTTTTTGTTGGACAAATTAATTTTTTGGTTATTGTTGAAGAAACCAATTCATTCTTTGGTGGAATTCGTGTCATTGTGGAGATTGTTGGAATTTGGGTGTGACTTGAATTCCTTTGTTGAAGTTGTTTGAAGTATTATAGAATTCTAATTGAAGTGTGCGTCAAGGAAAATTCAATTTGGAATGCTGTTGGAGTCCTATGTCAAGTTGAAATTTTATTTTGAAAGCCCATTGAGAATTTGAATTTGTATTAGACATGAATATGTTAAATTATGGACCGGGAAAGTCGTCGCTTTTTTACTAGCCTACAGCTCAAGCAACACTTCCANTGCATGCAATTTCTTGAACCGCTCCCAATACTCATGTAGGGATTCCCTGTTATCTTGTCTTACACCACATATTTTCTTCCTAATATTTGCTGCCCTCGAAGCTAGAAAATATTTCTCCAAAAAATAACCTCTTCATTCCATCCCATGTGGTAATACTTCCCGATGGTAGATAATAGAACTAATCCTTCAGAGATAATGGAAAGGCTCTCAATTTAAGCTATTCTTCAGTAATTCCCGTGGGTTTCATGCTCGTGCAGACCACATGAAACTTCTTCAAATATTTACGAGGATCTTCACCTGTAAGACCATGAAAAGTGGGCAAAAGATGTATTAGTCCAGACTTAAGCTCGAATGTAGTAGCAGCATCTAAATTAGGAAACGTTATGCATAGAGGTTGTTGATTCAATGTAGGGGTTGCAAGCTCCTTCAAAGTCTTATTTTCGGCCATGATCTATTCTCCTTTAAAATCAAAATCACTTCCAAATAGGATATTGAAATTGAAATTGCTTTCGTCAAGATTCTGTCGAATGTCACTCCGTAACCTGCGCAAAGTTCTCTCGATTTCTGGATCGTACTGCAAATTACTTTGATTAGAAGACTGAGGTACGGTCATAAACTATCAAGGGGAATAAGGGAAAAAAGAAAAAAGAGAATTATGAGATACCAAAAAAAATAAAATAAAAGAAAGTTTACTTCCTTTTTTTATAATGAAATAAACAAATGCAAAGCACAAAAATAAACTAAATCACTCCCCGACAAAGACGTCAAATTTTGGTGTGCTGTCGTAGGCACCCAAAATAATAAAATTTCTTCTAAAAATTAATGTAGCAATAGAAGTAAGGGTCGATCACACGAAGAGTATTTAGTTTACTATTTATGCTATATTAGCGATGGGTTTTGTTTGTAATGAAATCAATCTTATAACTAATAGCAATATAAATTAACGTGTTGTATTAAATCAATAAAACGAACCTTGATCTAAGTCAACTTCCACCATTGAAGAATTATAACTAATAATCGATCTACAAACACCAGTGATTGCATTCAATCTATTTAAACATTCTTTTTAAGATTTATAACCTCTATCGCGGAAAATGATCGAATCCTAGTATTTCACAAGTGAGAGAATTAAACAATTAGGGATTTGAAATTTAACTTAGCTATAGATTGCAATACATGATAAACTAACAGGCCTTTTTAGCAATCAAGCATGATTACCATATAATTACGCGTAGAGGAACATTCAATACCAAAAATATAGATTAAACAATGAAAATAGATGGATCTCACAGTTATAATGTTTCCAAAGCTTCGGTATTCTTCGATCAAGCACCAAGAGTTAGTTACACATGAAAAATCTAAGAATAAAAGAGAGGAAGGTTGTTTATGATAATGGGAGGAACATGTATAGGTTCTTCAGGATTGGAAAAAAATCACTCTGACTAGTTTGACATTGGAACAGTCCCTTGTAGACCAATGGAAGGTGATAGGTGAGGCGGAAAAGAAAAGGCAAGAGAAGGAGATGACCACACCGAGAGAGAACACCAGGGTTGAATTGATAGATGAGCCTAGAGATAGGGAAGTTGAGATGGTGGAAGGTGAATTGAAAAATACAGTTGATATTGGGGAGAGTGAGCAAACAAAAAATGAAGGGCTACAAGAGGGAGAGAGAAAAGAAAAGTTAGAAGTGAGCTTGCAAGAAAATGAAAGTGAAGTTGAGAGAGCTTCAGTGAGAACTAATAATTTCCTTCGTAGTTTGGCTATTTCTATCTTTCAGGTTTCTGAACATATTGGCGTCTATGAAAGAGAGCCTATTGGAATACCACCTAATCCAGGCATTGAGCATCGGCTTGTGGATGAAGTTAACCTGCCCTACCTCAACTTGGATATCTCTCTAATATCGGAGGTTGACTTTCTGATTCCCGAGGTGATGAAGGAGTTTCAAAGGCATTGGAAAGAAATTATATGTAGTGGGTTGAATTATCAAGGTGAAGTGATGGGAGAGATGAGTCCATTTGTAGTGCTATTGTTACAAACACCTAGGCCGAGTAAGATATGGAGTAAGCACTTTGGCATGCCAATGGAGGTTATTTTTGAATCATCACAAACTTGCAAAAGAAAGCTATTGGGATGAGCACACTTTGATCTAAGTATTGGTTATTGGGTGTTCTTCTGAAATATGGAGGTCCAAATTCAGAAGTAGTCCAAACTGCATCCTAGGGGAGATGGACAATTTTACGTTCTTTCCATGATCGGGAATAAAGGTTACAACTTGGATTCGGATTCGAGGATGAATCCTTTTGAAGAGGAAGAGTCTAATATGATCTAGGATAGGCCCCTGGAGATCGAGAGTGCAATGTTCATTGAGAAGTGGTTAAGGGACGTTTGAAGTTATTTTGGGTCAATAATGTTACATGAACTGATAGTTCAAAAACGGAGTAAAAATTTCGTTTTCGCAAATAATTTTATTTTGACTAGGATTTCTCAGCTTTGGAAAGTTTTCATATTTTTGGATTCTTAATTATATTTTTACTATAATTTTAGGGTTTTGGTATAAATAGGTCATTTTCTTTCATTGTAAGGGGAACATTTTTTACATGAATATGAAATTGAGAATTTCTCTATAATGGTTCTTGATTGAACNTTCACAAATTGAGATTCATTGGTTTTGTAATCAAGAGGTCATTCAAACTTCGTTTTTATTTGATTGATTGGTTCAATAATTTGCGGGTCGAGATTCTAGCGTCTACAACCTAAATTTGGGCTTTCCTGGCATTTTCAAATTAATTTCGCAATTTCCACGCATATCCCGTTCCCAGTTTCGCATCATCTCTGGACACAAAAACTGCATTGGTTTTGAGATTATATAGTTTATATGCCTTCATTCCATATGGATAAACAATAAAGAGGCAGGGTACAACTCTGGGATCAAACTTAGTTCTATTTCTTTTCAAGGTTGAGGAATAACAAAAGCACCCAAAAGATTTGAGATGACTGTAGGAAGGTGTGGTATGGAAAATCATTTCATATGGAGTATTATTTGCAAGCAACTTGGTAGGAGTTCTGTTTATAATGTGAGTGGCTATTAAGATGCAATCACCCCAAAATTGATGAGGCAAGTTTGATTGGGATTTAAGGGCTCTTAATGTTTAAAATGTGCTGGTGCTTTCTCTCAACCACACCATTTTGTTGAGGTGTTTCAACACAACTCAACTGATGTACAATGCCTTTGGAAAGTTAAAAATCACTCATGTGGAATTCCAAACCATTATCAAACCTGAAGGTCTTTATATTACATTGAAAATGAGTTTGAATGAGATGATAGAATGACTGAATAAGGGTTCTAGTTGAGATTTATCTTTCATGAGGTATGTCCCAAGTCATTCTGCTATAGTCATCAACAATAGTTAGGAAATACTTGGAGCCATATAAGGAATTGACAGAATATGGCCCCCAAATGTCATAATGAATGATTTCAAACACTTGTGAGGCTTTAGTATCACTGTTATGGAAAGACAATCTGTGTTATTTGGCCAAAGGTAGATAGTACAATGCAATTCTTTATTGATTGTAATATTAGGAACTGATTTAAGTAAAAGAGATAGTTTGGAATTGGGCAAATATCCTAAACGACAGTGCCAAATATCAATGTTCATCTTGACATTAGTAGTGTCAATGGTATTACAAACAGGATCGGACTTATTACATTCAAAAGAGAAACAAAGATTAAAAACAGTAGGATAAACAACAAAGTTCCTGGTGTTGGAGATAACAAAATCTGATTTGAGTTGATGATAATGGTGTGAGGACTGATCATTGAGCTGAAGGTGAGGATGTTGGAAATGATATAGCTCATGCTTAAGTTTGCCTACCCCAATTGTCCTCCATGTTGAAAGATCCTGGATAAAGCAAGAATTATGGAAAAATATCAGACAACAATTATGTTGAAGTTTCAACTTGCTGACAGAAATTAAGTTGAACTTAAAGGATGGTACAACAAGCACATCGGTTAAGAGTAAAGTAGGAGATAACTTTACTATTCCAACGTGTGTAACAAAAACACTATCACCATTAGGCAACTTCACTGAAAAACCAACAACATCAGTCACAGTGAACAAATGCTTAACAGAATAAACCATGTGTTCTGAAGCACCAGTATCTACGATCCATTTATGTGCTACTGAAGAAGCATTGAACTGAATGTGATTACCTGAGAATGCAAATGAATCGAGCTCTTGAGGTTAAAGGTGTAACCACATCCTTAGGTTGTTAACTGTAGGTTGAGAATTGGCTTTGCAATTGAGGCATTAACATAGACAAAATTTGTTGGCATTGATATGGAGTGATTGTGAGATGTGACCAAGAATTCAACATTTCTGCAGCATCACCAAGAGGTGTTTGGCTATGATGTGCATGTCCAACAGCATTAGCTACAGGAGGCTTTCCTTTGCCAAATTTGTGATTAGGAGAAAATCCTATTATCTTGTAGCATTTCCCTTTAATATGTCCAAGCATACCATAATAACTACATATAGGCCTCTCTTTCTTCTGAGAGATATTAGGTAAAGTAAGTCTCTGATTAAAAGGATTAAAAGGCCTTTGCACAACTTTGCCAAAAAAGTTGTTGCGTCATACGTTACTTGTTTGTTAGCAACCACCTCATTTTTCCTCTCATCTTGTAAAACAAGTGCAAATACCTTATTCAGTGAAGGCAATGGATCCATCAGTAGGATCACACCTCTGACTCCACCAAAATGCTCATCTAGCCCCATGAGGAACTACATGATCTGATCTTCATGCTTGTAATCGGTATTATCAACACCAGGCCTATAATTCTCTAATTCCTTCCAAAACCCTTTGAGCCTATTAAAATAGGAATTAACTGAATTATTTTCCAAAGAAATTGAAGCGATTTGTTTCTTCAATTCATAGATCTGAGGACCATTCTCTTGACTGTATTGATCTCGAAGTTCAATCCATATATCTCTTGCCGAATCCTCGTACATCACACTTGGATAAAGTTCATTTGGGATTGAATTGATGATCCAAGAGGAGACAACATGATTGCATCTCCTCCAAGCACTGTAAAGAGGATCATCAGATCCATAAAAAAACCTTCCTTATTTTTAACACTAAGTGCCAGGTTGCTGCTCGACTCCATGTCGTGTAGTTCTTTTCAGCAAGTATAACTCAAATCAGCTGCATTCCAGTGTTATCCCCATAATGAAGATAGTAAGGACTGCTTGGATCACTCATCAGTCGATTAACCAGTTAAACTATATCTTCTCCACCTGCAGCGTCAACTTATAACTCGATGAATGAATTTGCTTGCTCAAACTGGCTTTGAACCTCCACCTAAATGCTAGAGTCTTTCGCCATCACAGAGAAGCTCTATAGCTTTGATACCGTGATGAAATGTAAAATGATTGTTCTAGATTGACAGAAGGAAATGGCGGGAGGAAATGAAATTCAATTCAGCAAATGAAACGTGAATGTACAATGAGAGTGAGGTGCCTATTTATACACAAAAGGGGGCAACTAATTTAACAGAATGGAAAGGGATAAAATGACATAAATACCCTTATGCTATTTTACAATTCAACGAAAGGTCTTTCCCAACCTTCAAATCGTTGCGAAAGGCAATTTTTGTTGTAATGTACAAAAGTACCAAGTTAATGAATGTAAAAAGTATGCATGAGAGAGAGAGAGAGAGAGAGAGAGAGAGAGAGAGAGTTTGCACCTGTAAACTTTTTAAACTCAGGCGATTAAGTTGAGGGCAACCTCTAGCAATCTGTTATTCCAAAATCGCAAACCCTGTTAATTTAGCAATACACAACTTCAAATCTAAGAAATAAGTGAAAAATGATCAAATAATTTCAATAAATTCATGACGGACTAATTTCGATAAATCCATGACCAAGGCAGAGTTTAAAGGACAAATATTAAACAGGCCACAAAGCAAAATAAGAGCAGCAAAATATAATGATTAGAATGATCTTTTGTTCCTGCAACAATGGATAAAAAGCATATAAATGTGACTCTTATGAAGGCATTTGGTTAATTTTTTCGTTCACATCCTATTATAATTATACAGCCATCAAGCAAATGCCGATGCACCAAAATTAAATTCCTTGCCAGCTGCGTCCACCAAAAATTGTAAAGAGAAATGAAGAAGCTTTGAAGGGAGGGTAGAGGAGGAAACTGAATGACAAATTGAAGCAGTAGAGACTTCTTGTAAAGGAGATGCTATCTCCAAATCAAGCTTTCAAGCATATTAAATAGGTATTCAGAACGAAATACAGCATTTGATAACTCTAGATAATCTCGTTAAGGAGTTGATATACAATAGTAGCAGAAAAGCCTTCAAGATAATCACCGACAATGTATCAGAAAGCATCATGTTATCCGTTATGATTAAATGAATTACAATAGTTGCTGCCATAGATTTCATAATATAATACATAAAGTGAGAAATAAAAAGATAGGGAAGAATGACATTTTTTTTTTAAAGAAACAACTTTGGACAAATAGTCAATTGAGTTGGAAAGACAAACCAGAATATAGATTTGTAGGAGGAAAAAGAGAGGGATCTCTCACCATAACAGAAATCGAGGAAGAGATCTATTAAGAAATTTACAATTTTGAACAATAGAATTATTCCTTCATTTGTCACCTATCCATAATGCAAAGTAAAACAAAATAAATTTCAGTGAAATCAAGGCTAGAGAGAATAACAATAAAAACACAAAAGTATAATTTAGTTACGGAGAAGAACACATCGTTAAGAACAAATTCCGAAGTTACAATTGTTGCTATTTAGAGAGAGTTTATGTATTCAAACAAATATTCAGATCGATTTTAGAATGACTATGAGATTTTAGAAATTTGGCAGGAAGATTGAAGATATTAAAAAAATCTATGCAAGCTTAGATATCCATTTGAACAAAACATGGACATTTATGAATTTCAAATATTGACTGTAAGATCCTTCCATCATGTAGTGTAATGAACCTCAAATAAACTAATCGTCTTCAACTGGAGGAATGCAAAATGCCTGAAAAGATTGGACAAGCATAACTCCAAATCATGAAGGTTATTATAAAGTTCAATGAATTACGTTTCCATATTAAAATTTGAAGAAGTCCATCAAGTTTTAACAGCTAAAGGCGTGAAGATATCTTGTGTGATAAGTGCATTTTACACACTTATTTTGATCCACAAATACGGATAATTGTCAATAAATATGTGAAATATAACTTAATTCGATGTAATTTGTGTTTTGCAGGACAACAATGATGAATACGATGGAAATTAGGAGAAAAAGGCGAAAAATGGCTAAAATGAAGCAAAATCAAAGTTTGAGGACTCAAGCGCAATTACTAAAAAGTTGTGTCGATCCCACGATGAATTGGATGAGGAAAGAAGCCAAAGGGGTGAAATATAGTCGAAGTACTATCACATACTTCCAGCCGAAAAAGTTATGTGTCGAATTTTCAGTCTCAGTTTGATGCTTATTTTTGGTATAGAAAACGTTTGAATTTGAAAACTCATATTTCAGGAAGATTTTTATCTCTTTGAGTTAGTTTTCCAACTCATTTTGAATCACCTCAATTGGATATTGGAAAAGAAAGATATGACCAAAATATTGAAAGCTGTCCGATAGAAAAATGTATAACTATGCGGCCGCATAGTTATAAATCCATGCGACCGCATAGTTATAAATCCATACGACCGCATAGTGCATTACAGGGCCAGAATTAATTGTTGGACTTCCTTCTATGCGATCGCATATAAATGTATTATACGACCGTATAGTACAAACTTTTGGCAAGATTTTGTTTCCTTTTTCAATTGAAACTCTACTTTGATAATAAGATTTTAGGCAACCTATATATACCAAAATCGACCAGAACACATGGGGGAGAGATTTTAGAAGACTTTTGAGAGCAGAAAAGTGGAAGAACGCGAAGATTCAATTCAAGATTTATCGGGGTAATGTCGTTTCTTCATTATATTTTTGATTTTCTTCTTCCCATCA
>CAIGRB010133169.1:0-26724 GCA_903798255.1 Fraxinus quadrangulata
CTCAATCCTGGCTCCGCCCCTAGGTGTATTTATCGAGAAATAAGAGGGGTTACAATTAGACAGACGATTTAACAGAGCAGGAGTCGCCGCTCGAAATTTATTGATTTATTTAAATTCACCAAATGTTACATTTGAATGCATTCCAACCGGACAATCTTTCAAATTTTGAGCAAAAGAAACTGGCATTCATATAACAAAAGTACCGAGTTAATAAAAAAGATGCTGGGTTAATATTATTTTCTTTCCCTGAACTTTCGTTGAAATCTCCACTAGTAATTTGATATGAATTTGCCAGTCTGATTATCTTTAATTGACCTTTCTTTCTTTTCTTTTCTTTTTCTTTTTTTTTTTTATAAAAAGTGAACTTTAGTTTAGTTTCTGTGTTACTTTATTAGTTCCATTACTAAATTTTGTTGGATAAATATTGGTGTTGACCCCAAAAAATATACATCCAATCGTGGTCAACAAATTTCAGGGTCTTTCACATCCACTCAAGCCTCGTTCCTGCACATTGGACAAATCGTTAGCCACGCTTGGCCTCCTCTGGTGGGGTGAAGTTGGATGCTCGCACTCCGACTGTTAAGTCAGTTGGAGAAGAAAATATACGAGGGTGAGAAGGCTTTAAACGTGAACCTCTAATATAAAAAGGAGGTCGGCCTTGGGGAGTTATAAATAAAATAGTGATATGGCAAAGTTATAGCTTGAAAGTCCAAACTTGCATTATCTTCAAATAATACTAAATGTGAGCTTTTATACTATAAAAAGATGAATGAGGATTATTAGATGAAGAGACGTGTGGCTTCATCCATGTGACTAATGCCTCTAATCTTAGACATCAATCAATCATAAACTTTAAATGCTAGTACCACTTTAGCATCCATAATACCTAACTTGTGGCTTTGGACTTGGTCACATAGGCGGCAGTAGCGACGGTGACAATGAATTGTCACATCAATCATATATCAAAAAGATTGCTTAGGAGATTTCGTATTGAGCTCCTTTCGTGGCCTCACCTCCGCTCAAGGGCTAACTCTTCCCACGAGGGTTAGTGTCGCTAGGTGGAATCAGAAAGCATATTGGTTCAACCATAAGGAAGGGTTCAGTTAGATCAGCCTCGTGTTAATATATCCTGAGGCGTCGTGGGGCCTTACCTTTGCTCGCCACGTAGGATATTTGGGGCTTTGTAAATCAAGATGTAACAATAGTCACTGAAGCCCTTGTATGATTATTTATATAATGCGTAGACTTTCGAGTTAGTGATGAAGAAAAAAGCGGCATAGCGTAACAGCTGGTATATAAATTATATTATGTTAACTAAAAACTCGTGCATGGTTTATTTGCTATTCCAATGCTAATCACCGGATAAAGTTTCGATTTATCGAAATCATTATATGTGCATATGAGCAAATCACGATTTGCTGAACATAAAAATGCAAAAATTTGAAGGAGATAAAATGAAACGATATATTTGATTACAAATTTTCTTAAGACAAATTTCACCCATTCTACTAGTGCTGATTCGATCATATGGACGATTGTCTCCCAAGACAATTTTTTCTGAATTATTGTAGCACAATATTAATTTTGTCGGACGAACTAAAGCTTGACTTATTCCTTTGACCGAATTATATTGAATACTAAACTATGCAACACGAAATTGGAAATAATTTGAAAACAATGATGATATAGTTTAGAGCGAATAAAAGAGAATGAAACCGTTCAATTTATAGATTCAATGTATTTTCATCGAATAAGTGCACCTTTAAGCATAAATAAATATGGATTATTAGATCACACCTTTTCAAATTGGGATATGATCTCACATTCTAGATCACGCCCTTTACAGTGGTTCATAACTTTTCATTATATACCTCTTTGAATGGCTGTACCCATCTGAAAAATTATAACTCTTCAATATGCACCCAAATAGCTTTTGCAATAATGATTTTTTAAAAAATATATGATTAAAAAGTAAGAAAAAATTTTGATTTACGTATAAAATTATTTTATTTGAAGAATGTTTGATTAAAAATGAGTTTTAAAAAAATGAGGATGAAACACGGGCTCAATGTTTCAACCCTCCATTAGTCTCCGTTTATAGGTAAATATGCCACATAATTGAAAGTAAATTGAAGTTGAACAATCTGATTCACAAAAATTAAAGTTGGGTAATCCATTGAAATTTCGCTTGAAGTTCAGTAAGCCAAAATGAAATTAACCCAAAAAGTACTAGTAAGAAATGTGTATTGGTCAAAGTAACAACTTTATGACTAATGAGGAAATGAAAGTGGAGATACTATCAATTCAGCTCATAAAGGTTGGGGGTATTAGTAACGAATGAAGCAAAGTTATGGATCACTTTGTTCCTATAACGAGGTACAAATCAAAACGAACCAATACTAACTTCATTCATAAGAGCTACTGTTAACACTTGAGCATCTTGATCCATCTACTAGATAAGCTTAAATTTTGTGCTTCTTAAACTTCCCTCCTCCTAGAGTTTCGCTAGTTAACATATGGGTCGCCGGCTCCCCTGTCATCAAGTCGTCAACTTTCTTGACCTTCCAACATTGGGGAATGGAGGTTCAGTCTGAGCCTCGGATGATGGGGGAATATAGACACTAGGAAATATTTGGAAAAGTAAAGAATATGCGACAGCACTAAAAGCATTTTTCTTAGGGAGAGTTTTTCAGAACTAGGCATAAGAAGCTTCAATCGCTATTAAACTTTATTTCGTGTAGTCTATAGACTAAAAAAATACTTTTGAGCTGCTTCACAACAATCAAAACCCGTGTTCACAAATATGTATATGTTACATTAGAATCATATTTTTGCAACAAAATGAGTTCTGGTCTTGTCTCTTTTTAAGAGATTAATTTATACAAAACGGGTCACTTTATTTGGCTCCTCATTTCTTATTTTGAAATGTCGAAACGCACGAATTTCTACAAAAGAAATTAATTGCCAATAGAGAGGATAATATATGTTTTCCAACAAGTTCGTCTTCCATGCGATGTTTGGCGTGCGATTAAGTTGCTTATTTTAATACATAACTTTTAAAGTTCACATTTTGTTAGCAAATTTATAAAACACACTTAAAAACAACAAAAACAAAACGAATAATGCTACTTGTACATAATAGAGTTATAATTTACATACATATATGATGTGTCAAAAGGAGAGTAAATAATTTTTTTTTTTTCCTGACAATTTTATTTCACTGCATTATGTATAGATAAACCATTATGCACATGTAATATAATCAAAAACATAATCACACAACTCATCCAGACCAAGCTTTCTTGGGAATTTGGAATAACGGATGGAAAAATGCCTTGAAAAATGAGAATAAGGGACGACAAGACTTCTACATATGTTTTTGTTTTTTTGTAGAAAATCTCTCTACTTTATATCAACTTCTTTTAAAAGTTTTTCTAGCCGGACAAAATACTTCAAAAATTATCCAATCATGTTTGAAAATAACATTTTAATTTCATTAACTTTGCTTATTAAATTAATATATAGATTCCCGTAAAATGTATAGGTCTTCCCTAGAAACTTCAGAAAAAGCTACTTCTCTTGCATTGCACCACCTTCCAATCATTTAAATCTGTAAAAATCTCAATAAGAGATTACTAATGCATATGGACCAACCCGAGTCTTCTAGACGTAATAAATCTCAAGGTTCCATTTCAAACCCACCCCCCATCGAATATGTCATTCGACCAAAAGCCAAATTATTGCACAAGTTACAGAGTATATATTAAGGTTCTCTTCACCCCCTAAACCATAAGCCAGCCCTCTTGTCCACTACAAATCACCTTAGATGGATCAAAATGGAGACTCAACAATCCAAGCAACTAACGAATCTCAGAGTCACTATCAGTTTATCAAGAAGACATTGCAATTTCTAGTCCCATTGTCCCTCTTATCTTTCTCATTTTGCCATATCATGGGTTTCTCTTTCTACTTCACCTATATTAATTTTCAATTTTCAACGTTAATTTTCGCTCTCTTTGCACATGCTCTAGATAGAAAGTTCATGTTTCTGATTTGCAACGGGATCCTCGCTTTTCTTGCAAAGAACTCGTCACTTTTCAAGCAAATTCCTCAACTGCATGAAATGATAGAGGCAACAGTTGAAGATATTGAAGCACCCATGAAATCCTCTGTACTAGAGAATGTTGCAGTTGCAGAAGAAGAGAAGCAACAAGAAATAGGATCTTTCCACGAAGAGACTGAAGAACAAAAGAATGAAGCTTGGATCGCAGAGAGTGAAGAAGAGGACGATGATGAAGCTGAAGATAGTACAACTCTAGACAGGGATTCACTGGTGGAAGAAGGAAATTATGTGACTGTAAATACGGATGAACTGAACAAGAAGATCGAAGAATTTATAAAGAAGATGAAGGAAGAAATCAGAATTGAAGCCCAACAACAACTTGTAGAGTGTAATTAACCTCTTCTTCAAATCAAAACAATAAACTTCACAAGTTCAAGTTTCCTTTTCAGACAGCAAGAAACTCTCCTCAGTTTACGCTTGTATTTGTGGCAATTCAGCCCCCCATACTTGGTTTTCACTTTTTCCTTGTGTTTATTGAACCTGAGTCTTGTATATTTCGTCTGTCTTTCTCTATAAGCAGAAACTATCAGTGTCTCTATTCAGCCTTGTAAGTAATTGACTCATATCACAATGAAAATAACCAATTATAGAGTAAGCAGATTCTCACATGATTAGGTCCTACAATACTACAGTTTTAGGGCATCAAGTTTGCCACTTGACCTGCACAAAATAGCAGTTCTCGTGGAATTGTACAGAAGGTTTATAATCAATTTGCAGTCATCGACACGGGAAAATATATGAAGACATGAAAACTTGTTAAATCAAAAGGTATCACTAGAAAACTTTTACTAGGACTTTTATTTGTCTCAATGATTTTCAAGATTACAGAAGGGTGAAATTCTAAAATTGCATCCAATGAATCCATCAATCTCTGTAGTACGGACACTTTAAATTTATACTATATAAATGAAGAATCTTAAAATTATTTAATTAACGTTTCATGTCAATATTTTTTGAAAAATCACGTGTCAGTATATTTGACACGTATCGTATCAGATTCACGTGTCCATGTCGATGCATCATAGCCATCCATAAATTTTGGTTAAAATCCTTAGTGATGAAATTTTTTCTAACTGCCCTATAATTTTAACATGCGTCAAGTAGAAAGTAGGTGTAAATCTACACAAATTTGCCATGTGTTTTCCTCTTTTGTAATCTAAACCTAATCAAAATCTGCTTTACTTAATAGTTAATAATCATGCAAATGGTGGGGACAATAACAGATATGCATAAAAAATGAGACCGTCTATAATCCATCCATGAAAAAAGATACGGATCCATCCAATTTGATTGAGCAACAAGAAAAATCAGTAACAGTTTCAAGCAAAGGTCCTACAATTCATATCTTCTATTAAAGAATAAATCAAGGAACAAGCTCTCCTGGCTGATATTTTTATGACTAACACATTACAAGTATGCTGTTTTGTCCTCGTTAAAACTGCTTCAGGAATTACTATGCTGACCTAACAAAGAGGGTACCTAAATTATGTGGTCCAAAAGACTAGTCTCTCCTTTTTTTCATTATTATTGCCTCTATTTAGTTAAAATAGGGGAATTTATAATGGAAACCCCTGAGAGGGTCCCAAGTTTGGAAGTTCAAACTTTATGAATCGTGTGAATGCTTACCAGCAACTTCATTTACAGATAAGCAGGAGAAAGATCAGCCACAAAGCCAGTAAACTAGAAGTTTCCATCTGAAAATGGATAAAAAAACAGTCGACGGTCAAAACTCTGCATGGTAATTTTCCGGTTTTCAACATCACAGAATTAGAAACAAATTTTTCTATAGAACATATGATTGTTAATAGTGTAAAAAGGACCTGAAGCATATCATCCTTGGTTTTCCAAATGATGAAATGGAGCATGAGGAATTGACCCGAACAATCGGACCTGAAAAACTATTAAGGACCAGTTAAACTATTCAATCAAAAAAATTGAACTTCAGAAATATCCTTCATTACAGAGATGCATATTTTCCTCTATATAGTCACAAAATGAACATAGCAGCAAATGCATTACTAATGGTAAAAGCTCTGGATTACTGAATAACAAAATTGTCCACATTGGCTATAGCTATCATGATCAAACTCAAAAGACCCTAATCATCAGACAATCAAAATTCTAATCTTTGTTTATCCCTACCAGAATCTGAAAAAGGATAATAGCCACAGGCCCACAACAATTGGAAGCCAATAAACATCAAACAGCACAACAAAAAACCTTCCATTCAGGTGTGCATCCATAAGAAAGCCTATATTGCTAGTGCATTACGCAAACTCTAAGGGTTATTTACTGAGATAGACAACAGAAAAGTCGAAGAAAAGAGTTGTTGGATCACCAGAATTGGCATTTGTCAGGAAAAAATTGTATCACCAATTATTAAAAGATATCAACAACAGAATCAAACCATGTGTTCTCAATATAGCGAATGGGAAAATGAGATCCATATACAAATACAAAACTTTTCTCCTCGTCTTGGAAAATTAAACTATACAATAATTACAGGATGAAACCTCGCCAAGTGTTTCTATTCCCAACCATTTTATTCCAAGATTATAATGCTAGCTAACCTTAAGCCATGATGTCATGGATAGGACCTGTTATCTCAGTATCTCAACCTTAAATCTGTCTGACTGCTCATAGTTCCTTAAAAAGGTATGCACAGACTTTTTATCCAGGGGTAGAAAAGCAAAAGTTCCTCATGCCCTCTTGCTTCCAAGGGTTGGGATCTCTTGTTTCCAGTAACATATAATTCCTGTTTGTTGCAACTGCCACAATTTTATACAAAGCTCTCATAATCCATTAGAGGGAGACAGTGATACATCCATAAGAACTTCGTCAACAGTTGGCATATCTCTCACCGAATTAATGAGTCTAGTAACTTCTTTTGTAAGTTCTCTACGAACAAAATCAAAACGCTCTTTACTCAGCAATGACTCAGAAAACAAAGTTCCAGTTAGAGAATTGAATTCTTGAAACCATTCATCACTGATATTTTGTTTACTTTGTCCATTGTAAACAAGAGAGTTTTCTTGCCGCCATCGGTTCAAAAGATACTTGTCTGGGAGTTGAAAATAATTCTTGACTAAGAGTACACGAAGAGCATGCCTGCATAAAGTTCCTGATGACTCAAATTCCTTACAAGAACAATGAATTTGCTCATCTTCTGGTATCCAAATAACAAGTCGTTCTCCATCTACCTTCTTGAAGTGGCTCACAAGATAAGACCCATTAGCCATTTCAGATGCAGCATATTGTGTAGATAAGACCATTTCTTGCTGTAATGCATTAAATGCAAAAGGGGTAAGAATAATCCGTGCATGATCTTCAATAGGTAAGCAAGTTTTGAGATGCATATACTGTGCTTCTTCATGAGTCTGGATTTTAGAATGTGATGAAATTCCTACCTACAAAAGTCAAAGAGGAAACAGTATAAATGCAAATCGCAAACACAGGGGAAGAGTGCTTTCTGTATAGAGTTAGTTGTCAGAGCTCAAATTGACAAGCAAACACTTTATTATAATAAGAAATACATTTTCCTATAATAGGTTGTACCTGCTCGAAAAAGCCACGCAAGCAGGTCTCGGCTTTGAAAACTCCTTTCAAGAATGTGTCTACAGATTTCCAATATGTTGACGAAACTATTCGTGCAAGAAAGTAACCCCTAGTATAAGATAATGCCCAACACGACCGGACAGAAAAGAGCAAAGCTATATGCTTATCCGAATTTAGTCGAAATTGAGAAACCATTTGATTCCACCGATAATCAAATTCATCTGTATTTTCTAAATGATACAATGCTTCAAACTCATATTTGAATTCAGTGAACCTTGGTCCAAGTGGGAGAGAGAACCAGCTGGATACTCTAGGTAGGATATTATATAAAGAAATAAAATGCTTGGTATTAGGCAATTCACTTCTTATGACCTCTCTGAGCACAGGGTCAATATCAGTTATAATCGTTTGTGGATATCTTCCTTTCGTAAACCGAAGAAAAGCCTACGCCAATGCAGAACAAAATAAATAATCGACGTTAAAAAGGAGTATCATAAAATAAGTAGAACAGTAAAACAACTTTGTCTGCAAACCTGTAAAGCCCAAGCATATGAGCTGGGGGTTTCATCTTGCAATAAAGCACAAGCAAAGAAGATATTTTTTCCATGGTTGTCAATGCCAAGCCATGCTCCAAAAATTAAACCATAGGTCATCGAACAATATGTGGTGTCAAAATATACCACATCGCCAAACATGTTGTACGGATGCATCGAGTCTCCAAAAGACCAAGCAATGTTCTCAACTTTATCGTTCTCATCTACAGTAACATCATAGACGAAGAATGGATCAGCCTCCTTAGTAGTCCTGCATGCCTCAAGAAGATCCTTAGAGTCAGTTTCTCTTTTCTCAGTCAGCAAAGCATCATTCTCTTGAACAACTTTTTTGCGGTTCTGAATAAAGTTTCTGACATCTCTTTCCAAAAATGAGAGTTGTCCACCTTGAATTCCCTTTTCCAGCTCAAGAACCTTAACTATACGGTGTACAGGAAAACCAGCTTTCGAAAGCAAAAGAATTCTCTCCTGGTCTGACTCCTGAATTTTACGATAAGCTGGTAGAAGGCGCACTAGGTCATCCTCTAAAAGCTCGTGATTATGCACATTACTAAATTGCACAACAAACCACTGAGAAACCCCATCTACAACCTCCTTCGACAAGTACATTTTCGCATCACACCCACAGCGAACTGATTTCCTATCCCTCTGATGCTCCCCCGTCTGTTTCTTCCTTGCAGGTGCAAACCCCGACCTATAACAAACAAAATCTCTCTTGTAAACACCCAATTGAGGACTCAACCTAGATCTCTCCTTCCTAATTGAAAACCCATTTTTTCTAGCAAAATTTCCATAATAGTCAAACGCTTCATCATCATTCTTAAACACCATTCCCACATAAGGTGCAACCATACCTTCTGATGACCCAAAACCATTATTGACTGAACAGGAAGATATGCTGGCAGTGTCAGCCTCTCCCTCGTATGATACAAAGCATTTCCAATCTCCACATGGGCATTGCTGTCTTTTCATCCACATATTCTTCGAAGGTACTAACGTCATAATTGATTATACACACTTGCTAAAACGACAGTATAAATATAACTTGTTCGATCACAAATTTTTTGAAAAGCACAGAAGCCACTAGAGTATAATCCCTGCAGGGAAACTTCAATAAATCACTGGAGTACATTTTTCAGTTAAATTTCAATCTGCTTGAGTTCAACTCTCAATGTGGCTAAACTTCAAGTATTGACACCATCTACTGATAATACCACTCAATTTTACTGATATTACTGAACAGCTACAGAGCTAGAACTATATGAACCCCACAACAATAAATCCAGTAGTCAAATAAAGTGGGATACTTCAATCTAGGGAGGCTATACTATAAATACATTTAACAAAATATAATTGCTCGTAATAATGTCAAAATTGCCAGCTAGAAAATCAAAGAAATTCATGTGTAGGAAAGGAAAATAATGAACTCTAATATATTAGCGTACCGTAACACAAAAAATTCCAATAACAAGCTTCTAATTCCATGGTTTTCTCTGTTCTTCAACTATGCCCCTGTTCCTATTTTTCGCGAGTGCCTACGTCGTGAGAGTGCGTGTGAGAAAGACAATGAAAGGGGGGTGCTGGAGAGGCTTCAAAGTTCTAATTTGGGCCCTCGAAAACTGGATCAGAACGGTCCGGGCCTTTTGTCCCCGTTCCTACAATGAAAAAGGGAAAATTACACTACTACAAAAGTTTCAAGATTTATTTTTAAAAATAATAAATTTGTGAAATTTTTTTTCAAAAATTAGGTCACATCTTGTCATCCCTGATAAAAGTTTGATCACATCTTATAACCTCTCGTAAAAGTTTGTGATCTATAATTTAATTAATATCCGTTTGATGTCACTTTTTTTTGTGAAACAAAGTTTTCTACAGTAACATGCATTAATAGTGTGTTTGTCATCCTTTAAAAATTAAATTATTTGCTACAATATCATTTATTCACCACACATTCACATAATAAAATAACACAAACTAATAAAATTTCTTTAAATTTGAACCATTTATTCTCCAAAAAAATACTATTCAAAACAATATTATTTCTCTCATAATGGGAGACAAACAGAGGCTAAATATTGTGTGCCTCTAAAAAGTAATTGACGGAATTGAGTTTGTCGTGAAAATTTTACTTATTTGCCCTTCAATCTTTCTTCCAATTTCAATTAGTAAGTAGGCATTCATTTAAGGGCAAATTTGGAAAGATACATATCATAAAATTATGAAACAATTGTTTCTTGCTGAGATGAATACATCATGTTGCAGACGTGGGCCCCATTATAGTATTGCCAAAAAAATATATTGGGTGAATTTAAGGGCGTCAGACTGACTTAATCAAGTCAATATCATAACCGTATACAATTTATGATTACAGTCACGTATTGGTCACAAATTGCACACAGTCACAGTTACGTATTAGATAAATTGTGGGTCACAATTACCGATTTAATAGCAAACCATACTTTTTTTTATGTCATATTATGTATTACCCATAAATTGCTCATTTTATTGATCACATTTACTCAATTAATGACCACAAATGCTTTTCATCTCACCCCACCCCACATCACCACCACCGACACCACCCAAATGTTGTTGCGATCTAACCACTACTTACCACCACTTCCACCTACCAACTACCACCACATCGCCTCCTCAAATCCACCATCTCCTCTACCTCTACCACAACCACCACCATCATCTCAAATCCACAACCCACACCCTTCCATCCACAACAAGTTTGTCCAAATCTGCAAAGTTATGGTAGACCACCACTCGCACACCCTTCCGCCAGTAATAGAAGGCTTGATTCAGTATAGGGCTACCTATAAGGATGATAAAAATGGAGAGCCAAAAAGGTGTGGCAGAGTTGATCTATGAGGTGTTGGTTGTGCCGAACTTGATAGGTTTTATAGTTGGTCTTCCTCGAGATTCTTAAGGGTTTCTCGAGTTTTCGGTGAAAAAAATCATCATAACAAAGTTCTAAACTCGAAAGGGCTAAAGGACCGCACGAGAAAGGCCATATAGTGGTCGCTGAAGGCAACGACCACCTCCTTTTCGGAGCTTCTTTTAACTACTATTGCATTTCAAGTTGATCTAATCATGGCGTGGCGATGGCGGTGGCCATTGAAAGGATCTAGATCGAGGGATTGATAGTGACTAGAATTTGGGAAAAGGATGGGGCTTTATTGACTAGAGTTCCCATTGTCACTTTGATGGTACTTCGTAGTAGAGCGCCTGACACCATTGCGGATTGACGACAATGGTGGATTGGAAGTGGTGAAGTTGGCCAAGATTTAGGGGGTGATTCCACCATCGATGATAGGTGTATTTAGTAGTTTGGGTGACGAATTCGGTGTAGGCAGTGGGTGACAGTGGCGACAAACGGTGGGTGACAGTGAGCTTCGATGATGTGGGTCTGGAAGATGGGGTAGATTTTGAAAGAATTGAATTAAGTAATAGGGTGGGATTGTGTGTGGTAGGGTTTGATGTGGTATACTTATTTTTGAAAACGTAAAATTTGTATTTTTGAAATGAAAAAATAAAAATCAGGAATGAGTGTAAAAATTACAAAATATATTTTGTTCAAAAAAAAATTACAAAATATATTTTTTGGAGAGTTTTGCAGCAAAGACCCCAAACATTTCAAAGCAAAGCAATGCAGGTTATACCAAAATTTTCAATTATGACATATAATCCCAAATCTTTCAAAATTGTGCGACGAGGGACTTATGGACGATTTTCGACCACAAAATTCATTAATTATTAGAAAAAAAATGTTTTAGGGTGTGTTTGAGCCACATTATTTGGAAGAATATACTTTGAAATAGTAGATTGATGGAGAATATGCGGTTGAAAAAGAAGAAAAAGTTATTGATGTGATGAAAAATATTATTTTATTGAAAGATGTATGGTTGAAAATGAGTAGAAGAATGAAAATGAAAATGAAAATTTTAGCCCCCGTTTGAGCCTTATTAAATTCTATTTCATTCCATTAATTTTTTTTCTCTCTTCATCTCAACCACACATTTATCAAATAAAATAATATTACACAAAAATCTAAAATTTTTCCACGACACATTCTCACATCAATCACTATTCTACAAATTTTCAACCCCCAAAAGTGGGGGCCAAACAGGGGCTATATTTTTCATTCCATTGCAATTCGAAGATTCCTAATTTTAATCGGAACCCTACGAAAATACTTTACACAAAAGTCAAATAAGGGCCCAAACAGGGGCTTAATGTGATTTAAATAGGGGCTCAACCTAATTTTGACCATTCCAATAAAGGATAAAAATGTCATTTTACCTTTTTCAACTTCCCTCCAAACTCACCGCACCCCACTCTCAACCCAACCCAACTCAGCCTAAACCCACCTACCTCGCTCATCCCTACCCCACAACCGCCACCAACTCCAAAGAAAATATCTTTGTTCTCTCCTCATGTCTTTGGAATTCTTGTTCTCTAACT
This sequence comes from Fraxinus quadrangulata, assembly GCA_903798255.1. NCBI lineage: Eukaryota > Viridiplantae > Streptophyta > Magnoliopsida > Lamiales > Oleaceae > Fraxinus > Fraxinus quadrangulata. The sequence goes on from CAIGRB010133169.1 coordinate 12,700, forward strand.
ATAATAGATTTGCCTTGTCATCGAGCATGAGTTTAGGCGGGTTTAATGCTTAAGCAATTGATTTAGTCCTAAACAACCGCTTTCCATCAAAATTTGCAGATCACGACTTCACTAAATTATTCTTTGATATTTTCACTTGATTTATGATCATTTTGCAAGAAACCCATCTTACTAAACTTCCTAAATAAGACGGGTTTATGTAAATGAAAACTCCAAGAAATGCACCTTAGTTTTCGTGCTTAGGAATAAGATGTTACCAAATTACCTACCATCACTCTTTCCTTCTAAGAACGTTCGCAACGCCAATTTTAGCTACTGACTGTATTCATTTTGGAGTTTTGTTTACTTGAGCTAATGTCATTTCCCCATGAATTTGTTTCATCTACGTACCTATATGGTTTTACATTTGTAAACTTTAAGCTAACGTCAAAAGCGTAGATACTTAAAAGTTCTTTTACACCATTGTGGTATTAACCCTAAGATAGTCGAAAGATCGAGCTACTCTAGCTTCGAGACACAAAACTCAACATAATAATCTTGGCAATTGCGCGTGTGAATGGTGAAAACATGCACACGTGACAATTCTCTATTCTAGTGGAGGACGTGCTCTCTATCAAATTTGTTTAGTAGGACGTCATTTTCAAATTTTTCAAGAGAATTTCTTTTCACAGGGCCTAAATTTGAAGAAAAAATAGTTAATATTTCTGAAGTAGGTGGTGTATCATGATGAAAATATCTGAATTTACTGTTCACTCTTTAACACATGCTACAATTTCCATTTTCAAAGAAAGGCAAAGCATGGTTAAGAGGGGCGCAATAAAGACCTTTATCACGCACGGCATGGGTCTATTCGTGTGATCCTTACATAAAATTCCCTTACGAGAAAAGCTAACTTCATGTTTAAGAGAGGTGCGCTAAAGAGTAAAGACTTGCACGACAAGATGTACAAGTGTGTACAAGTGTGAGCCTTACAAAGATTCCCTTACGAGAAAAGCACACCTCATAGTGGTGGTAACGAGTCGAGCTTCAGCTCGAGCCTTTGTCGAATCGAGCCGGCTCACAAACTTTTCAATTTTTTTTAATTCGAATATATGAAAAATTGATCGTTAATTTACAAACTACAAAAGTAATTATGGAAGTTGTTGAATTTTACAAATTAAGTATTTATTAATTTACAAACCAAAAAAATTAATTAAGCAAGTGTTTAAAAAGACGGGTCTAATAAGCCCACATGCAGGGCAGCCTGTATCTAGACTCGTGCAGCTTGCGGACAAGCTCAGGCTCGAGCCAAGTCTATTTTTAAGGCTTGGCCCGAGCCTTGGCTAGTGCAAACGAGCTCCGAGCCGGCTTGGACCTTTACCGAGTTGAGCCATTGGCAGCTCAAGTTGCTACCACCTCATGTTCAAATGAATCCCGAGGTGAGGGAAAGAAGGGTGGGTATCTGATTTTTTCGATTGGAGTTTGCTTCAAAATGAGGGAAATCCATCCCCCTCTTTGTGGTCACTTTCTTACAAGTATGGACTCTCTCTAAGGGCTAGGAACAATTATTATATAACTAACTCATAACTAGTCCCTTCCTGGCCCCTTATATTACACAATAAACCCTGCTTCTCCTGTTATTGTGTTGGGTATCAATATTTCTCTGTTTCTTGCACTAGGAAGAAGCACAAAAGAAAACAAAGAAAATGTCTCTGTTGGAGAAACTTGGCGAAGAACTCTCTCTTTCACATCCAGACCCTGTTGTCCTTGAGCTCAACAGGCTCCACAACCTACTCAAAGGTTCTCTCTCTCTCTCTCTCTCTCTCTCTGTACTATATTTCTTTAGTTTTTAATAATACGTGTCACCGAGCATGGTCTAGTGAAAAAAAAAAAAGAACTGTTTATGCATGTGAACAGTATTTAACAAAAAATTAGTTGGAGACATCAAGAATTAGTTGTAGTACTGATTAGGACAATTCAAACACAGTGTCATCTAGTTTCCAGGTCCTGATGGTTCTTTCTTTGTGCTCCTTTACATTCATTTTTACATTAATTTATCACATTTTGGAGAGTAGCAAAGACAGATATTACATTAATAAACATCAATGAAAATGATGACTGCTGACATAATTTCAGAGAAGAATGGGGAATTGAAGAAAGCTCAAAGTGAATTCAGGGCACTGAGAGCAACTGAAGTCCTCAAGGATAAGGCCATGGAACAGGTACTCAAAAAAGACTAACATTCTTAATTCATGTTTCGGAAACCAAAACTTTTCAAAGGCTTAGGAAATGTATTAAAACCTCAAAACAAGTTTCCTAATTTCTTTAATTTTATTAATATAATTCGGAAACTTTAAAGACGCAGTTGTTTTGCATAGTGACAGCATGAATTTCAAACTGCAATTCACCATTGATATTGGTATAGCATGATTAAAATTGCTTACTAATATACGTATCTTTGTACAATTTGCTTACAGTTCAGGAGTCAAGTGAAAAGATTGGAAGAAAAGCTCAGTGTCACTGAAAATCTTCTTGAACAAAAGGTGCATTGCTATTATATATATATATATCAACCCCGTTCTCCTGCCCACGGTAGAAAGTCTTATTTTGCCCACTCGGAGAGAACCCAACGTTAGATTCTCAGATTTGGAGAGAACCCAACGTTGGGTTCTCCTGCCACATCAGCAGGTGGNCACGAGACATTTAAGCCTCTGTTTGGCAAATTTATAAATTGTTTATAAATAAGAATAATAAGAAAAAAAGTAGTGGATCCCACAAAAAATATGTGGATAATAATAAGTACTAGCTATGAATATACAGTTAAAATTAATGTTTTGACTTTTACTTTGATTAAATTTGTATTCAAACGGAGGCTAAATTGCTATATCAGAAAGTTCAGCACGAAGATAACTGGTTTGAATGTGATTGATGCAGAATCTTGATATCAAAAAACTTGCTGATGAGAAGAGAGAATCATTGACTGCACAATATGCGGCAGAGGTGGCTCTTAGATGTGTGTATGCAAATCAAAAGGATGATGAATATGTTCCTATTGAATCAATCATAGCTCCTCTTGAGGCAGAACTTAAGATGTATAAGAATGAGGTAAATTAGATGGAGATATAATATCTGTACCGTACTCTTGTAGCCAATCGTTGTTTAAGTTGCCCGAATTGAAAATAGTAATGTGAAAAACTGAGCTGATAAACACCGATATTGGTACATGTATCTACTTTTCTATAATCTTGTTTGTTGGAACTTTGTAGATTGGAGCACTGCAGGAGGATAAGAGGGCGATGGAACGTCTCACCAAGTCGAAGGAAGCAGCCTTGCTTGAAGCTGAGAAGATACTGAGGAGTGCTCTTGAAAGGGCACTTATAGTAGAGGAGGTTCAAAATGAAAACTTCGAGCTCAGGAGACAAATTGAGATCTGTCAGGCAGGATTTGACCAAATAGCTATAAAGTTATCTATAACTTAGGTTTGAAAAAAGCTAATTAAAATGCAATTGTGTATGTGCAGGAGGAGAATAAAATACTTGACAAGAATTATAGGCAAAAAGTTTCAGAGATTGAAAAGCTTAGCCAAACTATTGTCGAGCTCGAGGAGGCCATACTTGCTGGTGGAACAGCAGCCAACACTGTCCGTGATTACAGACGACAGATTTCTGAACTAAATGTAAGTTATACTTGTGTAATTTGAATCATCTGTCTATACTTCTTAAGTATCAATTGATCTTAGTTTTGTCCATCTCGATAGGAGGAGAATAAGACATTGGAGAGGGAACTTGAAAGAGTCAAGGTTTCAGCAAACCGAATAGCAACAGTTGTTGCTAATGAATGGAAGGATGAAAACAACAGAGTTATGCCTGTCAAGAAATGGCTAGAAGAGAGAAAAATGTTTCAGGTATTACTTACTACTCAAAACCGCAAAATCCCGTATAAGAAGCCTGCATTCCATTCTTCTATGCATGAAAACAAAAAAAAAGTATCCCTTTTCAGCTAATCTATAACATGTTTGATAGGGAGGATTTGACGGTATATATAAAAGAAAAAGCTAAAATCTTGTTTGCTATAGTGTCCAGTCGTGTCAAGTGTGAATCAACAGTTTGCATGTGTTTCGAGTTTGTTTCTTGATTTTGAGACCTGTATGTTATAGGCTGAGATACAACGGTTAAAAGAAAAACTAGCTATCTCAGAAAGAGCAACCAAGGCAGAAGCACAACTAAAGGTACTGGGAACCATATTTCGTACAGCCATTAGACCTGTTATGCTTCTTAAGTTGATTAAGTGAACTAAAGATGCTTCATTTTCCTTAGGATAAGTTGAAATTAAGGCTGAAGATACTGGAAGAAGGCTTAAAGCATGTGTCTAGTTTCTCAGTGAATTCTAATGGATCCACGAAAATTGAGAAGTCAAATAATTTATTTGGAGTCCTAGCAAGTAATACTAGAGCAAACAAAAGATCTACATCACAGCACTCAATGCAGACAGGGGATGAAAGGCAAAGTCCAGGTGCTGCTGGAGAAACAAAGGCAGTTAATAGTTTAAACAAGAAATACTCTTCTGGAGGAAGTTTCTTGAAAAAGAGTTTGTGGGCTTCTCGAAATAAGATCATGGATTGCAGTGAAAAGGAGAATGAAGAAATAATCGAAAACGCTAAGATCAGCATTGAAAAGTGTAGAAGTGATGAACTCGGCGACTCAGAGAACATTAAAAGTATGGACAGTACTAAAAAGGATAGTGATGATATGGTCTCGGGATTTTTATACGACAGGCTTCAGAAAGAGGTCATATATTTGAGAAAGTCATGCAAATCGAGAGATGGTACTTTAAATGCTAAAAATGAAGAAATCCAGGTAAAGTCCCAGTAACTGCCCCGATATTTGATGAGTTTGTGTGATAATATGCATGTTGTGTTCTAATGCTAGGTTCGTTATTTCAGATTCTTATGAAGAAGACTAAAATGCTAACACGAGCATTAGAAGTAGAGTCGAAGAAAATAAAGAGAGCTACAATAAGAGAGAACTAGTAAAGGTGGATGAAAAGATAAGAAACAGAAGCTCATCAATAAGGTTTGTATGTTTTCCCATTGGTCTAAACTTGAAGGATTTTATATGCTATTACGGATCAATTTGCTAACCTTTTGACAGTTTCAATTGAAAAGGATCGCGGATGCCTTTTAAAGATCCATTTGAAGAAAAGAGGTCAAAATTATCCAGAAATCACTCCAGTCATTAAACGGGTTCTCAAGATTTCTATATGTTCAGATGTAGAGAATTTGACAGTTGTTAAATAAACAGAAATAACGTGGCATGTGAAAAGGAAGGCTACTAGGCTAGTTTTTATGAATTTTGGAATGATATGTATCAAGATTATTGTGATATACGTTGATATTACTCGATCCAATGCATGAAAGTTCGGCCAGTAAATAATTCAATGAAATATTGTTAAATTTTCACCAAATAGAAACATGAAGCATTGGACAGATTCGAGAAGGTTGAATGTTATATAAGGAAACCAATTTTTGATGCACTGAACAGGGGAAACAGAGATGATAAGCAAAAGGCTAAATATATTTCATCTCTACACTGGAAAATTTCTATAAAATAAAAATCTGAGAGCAGACAGGTTTAATCAAACCATGGTGCAAATGCTCGAAAATATCGTCTGCCCATCATCAGCTTTTGATCTTCCTACTTTCCCACTTTTTTGCATGTTCACTTCATAGGATTTTTGAAAAAAAGAATCCCATGGTTCAAAAATTCTACAACTCTGGAATGGTAGCTAAACATGGCCTCCATTGCTTACAAGTTCTTCGAACACGCGACTTACTTGAGATTCTTCTCAAATGGAGCTCCACTTCATTTTTAATCAGCAGCTCCAACTGCTTCCTTGTCACGACTATCTTAACTCTCTGAGAGTCACAATCCTCTGCCACATCTGGAGGGCTGCAGCGCTGTATCAGCTCTAAAATTTGATCCTCCTCGAGCTCTGTTTTAGAAGGCAATGCCGACGCCTTCTTACAAAGCTGAGAATCTCGTCCAATTTTATTTCCATTGCACAAGGCTTCAACTTCCTCCTCTTCACCTCCATGAGGTCTAATTCTTTTATGGGACTTTACAAAATCTGTACCTACACAGTTTCCCATTTTGCATGAAATATGAGTCTTAAGATAACTAATACACACACACACACACATATATACTGCTGTTTATACAGAGATTAGGTCTCAACCAACCAACAAACGTGCAGGCCATCTTACAACAATAATTAAATGACTTCATAATGCAAGCATTTCTGGAAATAATGACCTTTTGAGGTTGACTCTCGTACTATAATGTTATATTTACAAAGTCAAATAGGTAATGTTATGTTCATTGTACATTGCACCCAAAGGGTACGTGAAATGCTGAAGTGTTAAATAAAAGTCAACTTCTTGGAATCAAATGCGATCCTTGGTTAAGATAAAAATCAGATTTTTAGTTCGTTTAATTCATTGTTGACTTAAACTTAGATTTTAATCAACCTTTTTAAGATGAACCAAACTGGAGCTTAGTTTGCGACATTATGAAATGTTGTATATAATCTGTAGCGTCTCTAACACTTATCAAGATGAAATGTAGTTGCACGGATAAACATTTGGGCCTCGGTTAGGGGTGGTAATGCTTAGTAGTGTGAAGATAATTGGGCCTCCGTTGGATGGGTGGACCCATTTGGAGCACGATTATGTTGGGTTTGACTCTCTAGGCCCAGGGAAAAAAAAAAAAAAAAAGTCACCTATTATTCCTCGACGAGTCGCCTTCTTGAAAATGTGACATGATATTTGTAATGTGACGAATATTTATTTTTCACATAGATGTGACCAATGTGGAACAGTGAACAACCATGACATTGCATGCATCACACACAAAAACATGGTGACTAAGGTAGTAAGCTTTTATTTTTAGCAATAAGGATGAAATTTGTCTGACCAAATCTGAAAGCAGAACAAATATGGTAAACTTCGCTCTAAGACTATAAAGAAGGAAAGGCAGATGAATTTTTTGAAATTCTAACATTGAAAAATAAACTTAAGATAATGATCTCTAAATTATTGGGATTCGAAAATGAAAAATCAAATACAAAAATATATTTATTTCTTTAATATTTGTGGGGGGGGAAAAGTATTGTTTGATTTGTGAAAAGGAAAACTGAAAAACGTGATTTTTGAAATTCTAAAATTTATTTAGTGTCACGTTTATATTCCTAATTTTTTTATTATATTTTAATCTTATATTTCTATTAATTAGCATGTTTATAACGACGGATTTCATCTAAAGATTGTGATAACATGCCTTAAAAGAGGGGGCAAACAATTTTTTTACTCTCACTTTTGGAGGGAAATCGTCATCAGAGACTAAATGTGCAAATTTATGAAAGGTTGAGAATAAAATGCGAAAAAAAAAAAAAGTTACAGATAAAAGTGTGACAATTCGTAAATATTAATTACATTTCATGCAATTATACTGATTCATATATAAAAAAAAAAAAGCTATCAATATAATTTGTCAAACATAACACAGTCGAATCATGGATTCATTTCTTCAAAATGCCGAATACTTCTCATCTTCTTCAAAGATCCTCCTTTTTCAAGCATTAGCAACATTTGATGTCCTTTCTATTGATTAATTTTTCCCTTCATCAAGGATCCTCCATAGATACCGTCAAAAAAAACCCCCATCTAATAGGAAGTCCGTTGCGAACTAATTGATTGCTAAATTGAAGGAACAATCTCCGTCGAAGATTCTCATCCTTCGAGCAACATAGAATTCTCGTATATAAAATGATGTTGGTACAACTATCAACGTTCGTTACTCTTTCCACTTCTACCTCTCTATTTCTCTCACAGATGGAAATTTTCCAGTTCATTCACTCTTCTTACTGCAAGAGCTCGAATTCATCATCATCTGACTCCAAACTTGATTTTCTTGAACAATTTTCACCATTTTAAAAACCTTAAAACGTTTCAATTGGAACATATACATATTAGTTAAAGTTATATTTGCATCATCGTATATGCTGTTAAAAAATTCTATAATGGGAAGTTACTATTCATTCGTGATCGTTACACGTCGTAAATAAAATTTGTTACTGCTTGTTACATAGTCTTATTACAGAAGTAAAAGGTTCATCCTTATCAGATCGAACAATTGCTTCTGACTATTCAAATGTTGAACTATCATCATGTGGAACTTGTTAATGAAGTGACAAAGGGTGAAAATTTTCTGTGAAATAGGATTATTATTGGGTTTTTTACCTGGATTTTGGAGAAAATATATTTTCCTTCTTTCCACATGTTTTATTGAGAAAATATAGTTTTCTTTATTTCACTTGATTTTTTATCTTATTTCCATCTTTGTAATATTTTTAGAGTTTGGCATGCACCCATATAAATACTAAATTCTTTTTCATAAGTTTTGTATTATTGAAATATAGAATAATTGTGTAGGTACAGTTATTGTATTTATTTTCTCCATATTAGTCAAATGAATAAAATAATACATTCTTCTATCAATTAATTTTTTGTATTTTATCTTGTTGTTTGTTTTCGATCATATACTTCATATCGTATCATATATATTACATCGATCCATTTTATTTCCCAACAAGTGGTATCAGAACTATTGGTTGTGATTTATTTAGGGTTTTTGTTATTGATAGCAGTTATGAAATATGAAATTTCGCTATTGGATCACAATATAAAATTCTCGTTATGGCAAGTAAATATGCGAGTTATACTCGTACAGCTGAATTTGGATAATGCATTGTTAAGATTTGACAAAATATCCACAACTTGAATGATGGAAGAGAAACAACAAAAGGATTGGAAGACACTTTCACAAATCCATCTTTATCTCTTTAACAATATTCTTCATGACATTTTGAAGGAGAAAATAGCAGCTGTGTTGTGGTTTATGTTAGAGCAATTGTGCATGATTAAAAGTCTGATAAGTAAATTGTATCTGAAGCAGAGCATGTATTCTCATGCCATGACAGAAGGTGGATATTTGGAAGATCATCTGGCTATGTTCAATGAAATTGTAGGTGACTTGGAGACTTTAAAGGTAAAAGTATGATGAAGAAGATTTGGCTTTAATAGTTTTGTGTTCGATGTCGGATTCGTTACTTCATTTAGAGACACGTCGTAATATTCTCACCATTAAAAATGCATATGATGTCTTGTTCAAAAGAGAAGATGAAGCATCCTGTTGGATACGAGGCCAGAGATGAAAAATGCTTTGTTGTTCATGGTGATCGGAGAATGGGTAAGTCGATGTCAAATTTCGATCATCAGGTTTGTTATTATTGTAAGAAGAAAAGACACATTAAGAAGGTTGCGACAAATTATAGAATAAAGGTATTTTGATTGCAAATCTTGGGAAGCAATCAAATACATCAGACGAGACCAAAATAGTCGAGAACTATTTGAGTGATGTAGATGTTTTGACGATTTCTGACATAGAATCCAAACCTAATGAGGAGTGGATTTTGGATACAGTTTGTGCGTTCCATATATGTTCCAATCGAGATTTATTTGAAATATGTGAACGGTGACGCAAATATTATTGTCATGGGTAACAATGAACCTTGTCATAACTAGTATTGGTAGAGTTAGATTGAAACTGGTGGATGTAACATGTAGAACACCTGATCGCGTTAGATATATTCTAGACTTGAAGAAGAATCTCATTTTGTTGAGTACTTTTAATTTAAAAGAGTACACGTTCTCTAGAGGAGGTGAAATCTTGAGGGTTTGAAAGGGTGTTCGTGTTATATTGGAGAGGCGGAAGATATCAAAGTTATACATCTTACAAGGTCGAGCATAATTTATGAAAAAAAGTCAGCACGAATTTAGTATCGTGATGAAGATTCAGTTTGGTACTGTACCTTTGGAATTTGGTTCGGGATCCATATTGAAAAATACTACTCAGTCGAGTTTGGAAGATATGGTTAATTCCACTTGCCACCATTACCTGGGGCTTTATTGTATTCAACTGGTAGGGATAGACACATTAAGATAGCTACGTGGACGTTGATTCAGTTGCACATGCTTTTAGCATTTTTGAAGGTGGTGAGATTAGTCGAGGCCTTTTATGAAAGCATTGGGAGTTGGTTCTGCTATAAGGTGTGCTTCGATACTTTGATAATTTCTAATTTTTGTGAATTTTGGAGAACTCGGTGTTTGGTTTCATGTATCCGTGTTGGATAACGTGGAAGAAGATGAGTATTTTGTGTTGGAAAAAGTTGGGTTCTTAATGAGGAGTTCGAAATTTTCGTTGTAGTCGGATTTTCCAGGTGAAGAAATTTTGGAATTTCATTCGTTTCATCGGAATTTTTGTCAAGGTGGAGATTGTTGGGTTTGTTTTTATCCAAATATTTGAGAAAATACTTTTTCCTTCTTTCCACATGTTTTTATTGGGAAAATATTGTTTCCTCTATTTCACGTGATTTTTTATCTTGTTTCCACCTTTATGGTATTTTTAAGGTTTGGCACACCCCTATAAATACTATACTCCTTTCAAGAGTTTTCTATTATTAAAATATAAAATAATTGTGTTGGCAGAATTATTATATTTGTTTTCTCCATACTAGTCAATTGAATAAAATACTCATTTTTTCTATCAGTTAATTCTTTGTCTTTTATTTTATTATTTATTTGCGATCATGTACATCATATCGTGTCATATATTTCATATATTACATCGATTCGTTTTATTTCCCAACAACTATTTATATTTCTCAAAGAAATAGAGCACGCATCGCTATATAGCGGAATCAATTGTTTCAGAAAGAAATACAAGATTTCTAAAATTAGTAAGTTACAAAACAGGCCCATGAAGCTCACGGGCACTTTTTCACTGTTCATTTTGGGAGATTCCTAAGCATTCCATACCCATACCTAACACCCGCCCAAAAAAAAAAAAGGACAGAAAAATGAATAAATAAAAATACGCTAACCCCTTTTCTGGTTTCCCCTGTCTCCCTCCCTTCAAGAATGTGTGGTATAAAATACAACAAAATTCAAACTAGTTGTGCTTTGGTTATTTTTGGAGCTTAGGATGAAAGCATACTACGATTTTGATGTTTTGTTACTTTTGGTGGACTGATTCTGTAATCATTTCGTGCACGTCAATTATTTTCGGGTTGTTTCATTGAGATTCTTTCACAAGAGTCAATTTTTCAAGATTTTATTTCTAATTAGAAATTTGTTATAACACAAAGAAAAGAAGAGGGGTGGGGTGGGGTTATTAATTGAAGTGGCCAATTAGTGTAGGCCAAGTTCATCAAGAAAATGTTTAAAAGGGTTACATTTCATGAGGAATCTTCTACGTTTCATAAGTATGACAATCGTATTCTTAAGCACAAACAGTCTTAACTATTAAAAATTGTGGTACCCATATCATCAACTATGAGAAAATATTTATTTAAATGTTAATAACCAAGTGACATTAATGTGATGTTGGGATGCGAATTCTTAAACATTGAAGAATTTTATCATATTCGGATTTTTAATGAAAGTTAAAAGACATCGTTTGGATTGTTTTTCAATAAAAAATAAAAATCGTTTCTTTTTTTCCCCTTTTGTGTCACATGGTCATTGACGTTTAAATAAATATTTTCTGTGGGCTCAAGACATGGTGAGTGGAATAAATGGTAGGTTAGGGACATGTGCGCCACATTTATTAAACGTTAGGGACCCCGATGAAATTTATCAAAAATTGAATCACATCTCAAGTAGAAATTGAGTTTGGGCCAACTCTGATTTCGATATTTTTGTCCTTTGTTTAATAGAAATAAAGGTGATACCAAAAGTTGAATCTATCGTTACAAAACCACTCTCAATGTCATGATAAAATATTATTCATCAACATAAATATCGTAAAATTAAATAATTTAAAATATCTTATTTCACTTTCGATTCCATTTTTCTCTAATAAGACAAAAATAAATTAAAAGAATGGAAGTATATTTGTGTACTATTAGAGATTCTCCTTAGATTAGTCATATTTTGTTTTCTTTCACATGCTGTCTTCATTTCATTGCTGAGAACCTAAGAAGATAATGGTTATCATCCACGTGTCAATTTCGGAGTGGTTGTAAGGAGGAAGGTTCCACAAGATTCATGCTTCAGTTTCCCTGTCAACGTCCTGATTGGAGTCTCTAGATAGACCACAAATTTGGTTCACTCATATAATCACTAAGTTTGGAATCCTTTGCCGTGGGCTCCACCCTAGATATAGCACATGTTTGGTCCAAATTAAAATCTGATTTGAATTCAAATCAAAGTCAAATAATCAATATTAACCACATTTTTCATGGACTTCACAACTTTTTAACAACACATTTCAAATACTTCTATCACAATCTACTAAAAATCTAATTTTAATCCCCACCAAACACCCTCATAATTTATAAAAAAAAATTATGGCCCAAAAACGATGTAACTTTTGTCCATTAAATTCAAAATCTCGTTAGGTTCTTGCTACTTGCATGTCTTCATAAATGAAAAAGAAAAGAGTCGGGAGCTACCTCGATTGGTATGAGACTCGTACATGTGGCTATTTAGGAAGAACCTATCAAAAACATGTTTAAGGTGGTTTATGTTAAAATATAAGGTAATTAGCACATAACGTCATCACCTTACATTGTTATTGTGGAAAACGTTCTTACCTTTTTTTTTATTGGCATTTTCACCATTATTTCCACATTTCATTGCACAAAAATTCAACCATTTTCTTAATTAAAAATTATGAAATGACGAATATATCATTCTCTTTAAATAAAACAAAAAGAAAAAGAAAAAACTAATTGTAATTATAGTCTCAAATTTATTTTTTTTAAAAAGAGCAAATGAGTCGCAAATAAATTATTAAAAGGGTAATTAGCACATAATGTCCCTATCTTTCACTATTATTGCAAAAAAGTCTATATATTTATTTTTGACATTTTCACCCTTAATTACACATTTAATTATGCAAAAATATCATTTCTATCCATTTTCATCCAATTTTTCAATAAAAAGCTTTGAAATGATAAATATACCCTCCTATTTAAATTTAAAAAATTAAAGAATTAATTACAATTATAGTCCTAATTTTTTTAAATAACTGCAAACGAGTCCCCAATAAATTATTAAAAAAGTTAATTTTTTAAAAAGTGCAAATGAGTCCCAATTGAAATTATTTAAAATTTTAAAAAATAAAAAGTATAAACGAGCTCCAAATAAATTATTAAAGAATTAGAAATTAAAATATATATTTTTTATTTAAATATGAGAGTATATTCATTATTTCACATTTCTTTATTGAAAAATTAAATGAAAATAGATGGAAATAATGGTTTGTACAATTAAAGATGCAATTAAGGGTGAATATGCCAAAAAAAATGAAAGGTATGGACGCTTTTCGTAATAACGGTGAAAGATATGGACATTATGTACTAATTACTTTTTTAATAATTTATTCGAGATTTATTTGTACTTTTTTTAAAAAAAAAATGTGAGTATGGTTGCAATTATTTTTTTCATTTTGTTTTATTTAAAGATAAGGGTATATTCGTAATTTCACAATTTTTAATTCAGAAAATAGATGAAAAAAGACATTTTGCTCAATGAAATATGGAAATAATGATGAAAATGTTAAAAAATGAAAAGTATAGACTTTTTCACAATAACAATAAAAGATGAGAACGTTACATGTTAATTACCCTAAAATATAAGTTTCAAATTTATGATTTATTTTAGTTTATAATGATTGTAGGAAGGTCCACTTAATAAAAAAAAAAAAAGCACATAGACACACACACATATTTAGAACCTTTTTGGTCCTCTTTTTTTGTTCAAAATGTATTTTGAAATAGTGATTTGATGAAAAATATATGGTTAAAAAAAATATATTTTAGTTTGTTTGTAATATTATTTTATTAAAAATGTATGGTTGAAAATAACTTTGTACGTAAATCCAAAAAAATTCTTACTTAACTATACATTCTCAAAAAAAAAAAAAA
>CAIGRB010133174.1:7895-45408 GCA_903798255.1 Fraxinus quadrangulata
GTGAGCACATTTATGTTTGCACAACCAAGGAAAAACATTTCCGTCATTCTTCCTTGTAAGACAAAGTTGCAAGCCTAAGTGCAATGGGGAGCTTATCGTCAGAGAGACTAAGTGGGTGTTTGGCCCCCATTTTTTAGGAAGAATTAGTTTTTGAATAGTGATTGATGGGAGAATGTGTGATGGAAAAGTGATGAAAGTATAGAGTAGAACTGTCAACCCAGTTCTCTCGGTGGATTTGACTTGTAAGATTGTATTATGGATGAGAAAGGCAGAAATTAAACGAAGCATTGAGTAAATCTTTAATATGCTTAGCAACACACTCACCTGCAACATTTGTTAATATTTTTTAAACATCATAAAGCGTCATCTTTTTAAAATTTCAGGTCTTAGTTCACATATGAAAGAGATGAGGAAGGGGGAGGGGATTTGCCCCTTCAGCTCCAGTCCGCCTCACCCTCTGGAAGGCATTTCAGCACAAAAGAGACTCCGTATTCATGTCGTTTAACTGTACCAACTCCTAGCGACCTTTGCCACCCTCCTCCCAACCCTCTCTACTCCCAACACGCAAGAAGCATGGATACTTGTAAGCTTATTAAAATTTTAGAATAGATGACAATATTTTTACTTAATAGATAACTATTGTTATTATTAATAACTTATTTAAGATAGATAATATTTTATTAATTAACTATTTCAAAAAAGGTAAACGTATTTTTAGATAATACATAACTACACAGTTTACACTTGTTATTGAAAAATATATATAGCATTAAACAATTGACAACTAGAATGTCAAATTGATCGACAACTATAATTTTATTATTAAAAATAGACAATAGTATTAAATCTTTATATCATATTTGTCAGACTCGACCCAGACACAAACCCCGGACAATGCAGCGGGTCAATGGATTAGAGCAAAATTAAAATTTTTAATTTTTATTCGCTTAATTATTTAGGTCTATAAAATAAAGTAAAATGTTGGACCAAAATTTTTTAAAAGAATATTTTTATAAAACCTATAAATGGGACAATGCAGCGGGTCAATGGATTAGAGCAAAATTAAAATTTTTAATTTTTTTTCGCTAATTATTTAGGTCTATAAAATAAAGTAAAATTTTGGACCAAAGTTTTTTAAAAGAATATTTTTATAAAACCTATAAATGGCTCATTAAATAGATATAAGTTATTGCACATAAATAATACTAAAACACCTTATGTTCAAGTGGTGAGGAACCCATTATTTTTCTTAGAGGTCCAATGTTCAATTCCCTTGGATCCAAAAATTTTGTAAGAAGATTTCAAAACTCAATCAAACCGGTCAACATGGCTGGGTAAATCGTCGGTTAACTCGGCTTTTGACCGAGTCAAGTACATTTCTATCAAATTAATCTGTCCGGCCCGGTCAAGGGTCCGAGCTGCCGGTTTTCCGATCCGACCGGCCGGGCCGGACTAGGTTTTATAACTATGCTTTATATACATAAAATCGTGTTATTATTTAAAACAGTTAATAGTAATAAAACCTTTAATACAAGTAAAATTTTGTTAATAATTGACAACCATAATTTTATTGTTGGAAATAGATAATTGTATTAAAACTTTTAACTTTTAATACACGTATCCACGTATCCTAATTTTTTTTTTTTTAAAAAGTTGTATTAACGTACCCGTATCGTATCTGAGTTGAATTATGTATCAAATTCATGCTTCTTAGCCCAACACAGACGCTTAGCATTGCTACAAAGGCAATGGAAGAAGGGAAGGAAAGAAAAAGGAAGAAAAGACCCACCCCATCATCACGCCGCCGCTGCTCCCCGTGCCCCAAGCCCAAAGAAGAAAAAGATGATAAAGGAAGGAGAATTAACTAACCACAAAGCCGTACAATGAAAAGCTTGGAAAAACATGTATAGACTTCACTAAACCCACAAAATAAAATGAAAAAAGGAGCGACAAATTTGCATCCTTTCGGTTTCTAGGAAACATTATCTTCCAAGAGGTGACAAGAACATGGGATTTTGGAGGGGTAAAAGCCGCGAACAAGTGTTTTGAGAGTCGAAAACAATGGAATTGGAAGGAAAAAAGTCGCAGCAAATAGGGGAGTTGGGAGGGAAAGGCTGCTGCAAACAAGAGAGATTTGGGAAGAAGGGGGTTGGTGGATATGTGATTGCAAAGAGAGCTCAGAAAAATATGAGTATCTCTGTAGTACGGACACTTCAATTAGGGTAGCGAGTCGATGTCAGACACTCTACCGTAATCATTTTTCTTTTTATATTAAAAATATTATATATTGTTAATTCAAAATTATTAGCAAGTAACAAATAAGTATATATGTTTAAAAAATTTCAACAAGAAAAATTAACAAATATAAAACTAAATTTATACTATATAAATGAAATTTTTTTAAGAATTTAATCAACGTCTCGATGACGTGTCGTGTCTGTACTTTTTTTAAAAAATCGCGTGTTGGCGTATTCGACACGTATCGTGTCGGACACACGTGTCCGTGTCTGTGCATCATAGATGAGCACGAAAGGAATTTCATTGGTTTGGAAAGTTCTGATCTTCCATTCAATATTGTCCCCATTTCAGCAAACAGACAAAACCAATTTGGTGAATCTATTTCGTAATAATATTCCTTAAAACTAACAAAAGGGGTTTGAGAGTGGAGATCGTAGGTGGTGCTAGTTCTGGTAGGCATTTGGTGGTAGTGGTAGTGGTGGTGGTGGAGGAGATGGTGTAGGTTGGGTTGGGACCCCCTGGGGACTCTTCGGAGGAGGGTAGGATTCGGGAAAGATAAATTTTAACTTTTTCTTCTTTGATTAGTCTTTTTTATGTTATTCTATTTCCTTTTATTTATTTAAAAGCTAATGACAGTTTTATCATCTATGTATACTTAACACCCATTTTGGACGAAAACCGTTATCGGGTATAGTAGCCACTAGTTTACAACATGTTGCAGATGGAGATACCAAGAAACGAATGCAGGACATAGAAGTGCACAAGGGGGTACAGGTTAGAGATGGCTGCATCAATTTAGCCTAAATAATACACGAGAGCGTTTATCTCCAAACTTTGAACAGGAACTTAAGAGATTAAGAAATAAATAAGAATAACTTACAGCTGTGAGGCATATCTATAACTTTTGCAGTGACACCAAGCAAATCAGTCCCAGAGAACCTCTGTAAGATTTTTAAAATAGTTTCTCATTCACAGGGAAAACTATCCTAATAAACTCACACCAGTATAAAAGAAAAAATAATACATGAAATCAGGAACTTCCTAAGATGATATCACAAAGTAGATAAGTCTAAAAAAGTTCCGACAATTCGTATGAAGTCAATTCAAATTTGAATGATATTGCAATTTGCGGCCTTCATTCCAGGCTGCACGAAGCAGTTTTGAAGATTATGAAACAATTTCAACTTATGAACATTCTTCTGTACAAACACAGGACTTACCAAATGCATTTCAATCATTGGGACCTCTGAGTTCTTCCGGTTAATCACAAAAAGCCACGGAATATAAAATTTTTCTCTTCCAACTTGAAATGATCTGCGTCACAATCATTAATTACTAATCAAAAGAAAAATCCAATGGAAGTTTTCATTTGAAATGGCATACCATTAAAAATGATATAAAAGAGAGTTCCTGAGTATATTTGACTAGTGTCTGCTCAAAATTTCCACAGTATAAACTCATAATCCACATCCATATATTGGCTTGCAGGATGAGTCAAAAGAAACTTGACTTTTACCACAATAGGAGTTGAAGAGATGGCACAAAACCATTTCAAGATCTAGATGGTCTAGATCAGTATCATCTTTTTGGGGCCACCTCAGAGTATTAAAGTAAAGAATTCAAATGTTCTAATGGATGTAAATGTTTGAGGAAAGCCTATACAAAATAAGCCAAAACTGATTGCTAGAGAATAATACAACAGTAATATATCTTTTAGCATGAAGTGACGAGAGTAGCAGCCATTCACATATTTGGCAAAATCATTCAAAAAAAAAAAAAAGGAATAACTAGCAAAATATTACCTCAATATCCCGTTGTTTTTATGAATATAAACTTATTATTGCATATAATTACTTTATACATATAAGGTAAAAGGGTTCCACAGCAACAACAAACTACTACTTCTTTTCAGTAAATTTAAGTTGTGTAACATAAATCCTTGCTGTCACTTTGTTCAATTCAATACTAGATACTTACATGAAGATCCAAAGCAACTAAATTCTTAGCAACCACAACAGGCCATGTTAGTTTAGGTCTACCCTTCCCACCTTTCTTTTGAAATCATGTGTAAAAGGGTGTTTCCTTATTCAAAATTTAAATCAATTCATAAACAGGCACTCCTCCTTCAACATTCAATTTCCTTTCCAAAACTTTTAATTGTCCATTCATATTTTCTTCATTTATACCCCAATCGAAAACCAAAAAACAAAAGGACATACATTGAAACTGTCATAATATTGAAAGTAATAAAAAATGATACGTAAAACTTTGTTTGAGAAGGAATTGGAGGCTCACATTTTATATGGATCAGCTCCAGTATAACCAGTGGGTTTAGGTATTGGAATCAACGTCTATAAACCCCAGAAGAAGTCGGGATTAAAATTCAAAACAATTTTTTTTTTAAAAGCTAAACAACCCTAGACTATAGTCAATGGAATAAAAACAAGTAATGAGAAGATTACCTCCCGATTAACAGCGAAGATTGGGCAGTGCCTCCCGATCATATCGTGCCAAACCGTCCTCGTCTGCATAATTTCCCAAACCATATAAATTAATCAATTATAACATTCATGTCACATATCTACGAGAGAAAGAGAAAGAGATAGGGGGAGATAGAATTACAGAGTGGTATTGACCCATGCGGCTCATAGGAACGATATCTCCCGGTCTGTAAGCGAGTGAAGACGGTGCTGTTGAAATCACCTGTAGTATAATCAACGCCGTTATCGCAGCGGCGATTTTACAGTTTGTCGCCATGTTTCCTCAATCGCCGATCAACAGTCGAAGAGAATTGTATGAACCGGTATGGAGCACTCCCAGCGCACAACTATTCTCGCGTTTTAAGGATGTGCAGGAAGCGCGATTTTAATGTCATTGGCTCAAATACGGAGTTCTTTCTTGGCAAAGTATTGTTTGGGTGTTCTTGAATTATACTTTGAGCCGATCAAATGTGATTTCATCTATACATTTGAAAAGCTCAAAACTTATTATTCATGTGTTTTATAAAGCACATTGCTTAAAAGCACTTAAAAATAATATTAAAAAGTAAAAAAAAATTAGGTGCTTATAAGTTGTGAATCGTACTGAATAAGTGAACAATAAGTAATCGTAAGTTGTGATTTTTACAAAATGTATTAGTGATAAGAGGTTGTAAGTTATGTGTCTTAAAAATACAAAGATAACAAGTATTTTTAACCGATTTGTTTTTTTTTAAAAGTAAACTTAGTCAAACGTGCACTTAGACAACCATGATTCATACTCTTATTATAGTTGTTTCATTTTGTGAATACCGATTCTCTCGTATTGATGCACAAATAGTTTCTTAAATAGGTATTTTAAGATTATTATAATCTCCTCTTTAAAAAAGCGTGCAGACTGAAAAAAATTCAACGTGTTACCCATGTTTGGTTTGAGAACTTCTCCAATATAATGTCTTTCGTGGCTTTCGCCCCAATAATTATCATTGATTTTCTTTGTTAAGTACACCACTTCCTAATATTATTCTTTCTTAATATATATGTATCGATGACATTATTATTATCAACTATAATATTAAGGGGTTCTAACGTTGAAGTCAAATTAGCTTCTAACACAAAAATGCTATTGAGCATGCTTATACTCAAAACGGTGGACACTCCTTTAAATATGTCACTCTCACTTGTCTTGATATTATGTTGTTTATATTTTGATTTTTTACAACTACATTGATTAGCATTCATATTTTATTGTATATTTTGAGTTTTCTTTTTTAAAGTTCGTTATTTCAATCAACCTTGTCATTAGTTGCTTACGTAATTTGATGACGATGGGCTTAACTCCACTCATGCTATTAGACTGATCATGTGAACATTGCTATTTGTAAATCAATCAAAATTAAAAGGTCATACATACAACATCAAGAACTAAAAAGGTTTGCTTACAATTGATCGTTCACCACCGTCACTTATTTTTCATTAAATTTGTTTATATTTGATCATTCCACCTTCGACACTTATTTATCATTAACTCTCCGTAACACATTCAAAAGGAAAAGGAAGGAATCAGATGGCATCAAGATCCCCCTGTAACACTTACAAGTGGTCTTTTGAAGCATGTGTTGATTGCATGAAATACTTGTGTGATATGATTCGTTCATCACTTCACAGCTTCCATTTCTCTGACATTGTTGAGGCGGTGAGTGTATATTTGTTAAATAGTTGTATTCTTTGGATTTTGTAGAATTACCCAACAAAGTTATAGACCTCTGGAAGGAAAAGGAAGGAATCAGATGGCATCAAGATCCCCCTGTAACAAGATACTTACGGCGCCGGATATGCTTGATATAAACAGTCACGAGCCATCACAATCTGAAGTTCTTGTTGATGAAAGCATGAAGCTTAGTCCATCGGATAGCCACTGGTCGTTTTCTCCTGGGGGAATGGGCATGTTACTGTCAATGGTTTGGTCGTACAACTCGAGGGAGGATTTGGATTTGGTCCTGTTGGGCAGTTACCGTTTGGAACAGCCTTCTTAAAAAGAAAGACACCAAAGACATGTCTCCTCTTTCCCTCAGACTCCAAGTCCGGTTTCCCCGGGAGTGCAAGGTCCAAAACCTGCATTTAGCATTGATCAAGACCAGTAAAAGAATCTCTAGATATATATTTACCTTACTGTTACTCAGATTATTGATCTTCTGTTTGAGCTCTTTTTCCTGCTCTGAACTTTGAAGTCAACCTACCATCTCAAAGATGAAGATGATTTTCCACCGCTGTCTTTCTGAATTCGTTAAGAAGATGCTTGATTGTATTGTCAAAGTAGGAAATCGATACAAGAGCTTTTTCTTATAAAATAGCACAAGCCCGGCTGTCTGTGTGGCTCCACCACTACTTGATGGATGATGCAAAAAAAGTGTTCTTTTTCAAGAGTGATGTAGTTTAAGAGGTTTATTTATGACTTTTTCCAATAGAGGTTCATGTTGAGCTCCTGTCTTTGCATAGATTGTGAAATTAGCTTCTCGATCCAGGTTTTGTTGTTGCCAATTGCCATCATGAAAGGTAATTATATAGAGAATGAATGTTTTCTGACAAAATTTTGATATAATTTTCCTTTTAATTGATGCACTGAAGGTCGTTGCTCCATAATCACCAATTATTTAGCCCCGGAGTAAAATTGGGTTTTTAGGAAATTTTAATAAAAGTTAAAGAAATGTGTAGTTGGAAAGCTATAATTTCTATGTAATATATAGTTAAAATTAATTGTTGAATTTGATTTAAATTAAAATTTGAATTTGAATCCCTGCCAAATAGAAGCTTGCTTATTTTCAAAAGTTTGGGGCCACTTATAATTCGTACAACAAGAATGTATTTGATTTGCTTTATTTTTTTATGAAAAATGTTATTTTTTCACCCAAATAATTTTCATACAAATAAGTTCTCTGCAATTGAACTGCTTAGAATTTAATTTCATACTCGCAATCAAACGGTGATAAATTGTATAATCTCAAGTCTCCAAAATTGAAATTTAAAAATTAGAATCAAAATACGTTCAAATGTAGTTTAAAAAAATATAAGTCGACTAGAATAGAAAATAGAGAGAGAGAGAGAGAGAGAGAGTATTAACGCGTATAAACCGTGGTAGTCCGTGACAAGAGTATCAAAGTCATAATATGTAAGTAAACATGTCATAACATTTAATAATATAATAAAAATGAAAACTTCGTAATTAAGTAAACGTGTTCAATGCGTAGCTTAATTAATAAACAAAAATAAAATAATAGGTTGGTTTTAAAGTAATCCTTTAAATAAGCTGACTGTACTTTCCCCCACCAGACTCATTCAACTCTTCCTCCCTCAAACCCAGTTTGATTCATCGTTAATTCTATCGTTATCAATCAAATTTTGGATTTACTCTATTAATTAACATATTAAAACGGTATTTCGATCAAGCTATGCCAGATATTGTCCATGAAAAACTTAATTTACTGCCACCAGCGACGGTTGCTGGTGGCAGAGGAGGTGGCGAGGAGACCAGTGTCGTCCTTTTCAACAAGTACGAGCTAGGGCAGCTCCTGGGATATGGGGCCTTCGCGAAGGTCTACCATGCTCGAGATGTGCGCACTGGCCAGAGCGTGGCAATCAAAGTCGTGGACAAGGAGTGGATCCTCAAGGAAAACCTCAAGGAGAACGTCACAAGGGAGATCTCTATCATGCACTGGCTGCGCCACCCCCATATCGTACACCTTCACGAGGTTTTGGCGACCAAGACTCGGATATACTTCGTGATGGAGTATGCCAAGGGCGGTGCATTATTAAAAAAAATCGTGAAAGGTGGATTCAACGAGGACCTCAGCCGCAAATACTTCCAGCAATTGATATCTGCAGTTGGTCATTGCCACTCTCGCGGCGTTTTCCACCGCGATTTGAAACTGGAAAACCTGTTGTTGGACGAGAATTTGGAACTCAAGGTTGCGGATTTCGGGCTCAGTGCATTGACGAATCAGATCCGACCCGATGGCCGACTACACACCACTTGCGGAACTCCCGCCTACATGGCGCCAGAAATTCTCGCAAAAAGGGGATACGATGGGGCCAAAGTTGATGTATGGTCATGCGGGGTTGTACTGTATGCGCTAAGTACGGGTTATTTGCCTTTCAGGGAACGGAATGTAGTGGTGATGCACAAGAAAATCTACAAAGGGGAATTCCGGTGTCCCAAATGGAACTCAGCTGATTTAAACCGGTTATTGGTCCGAATGCTGGATCCGAACCCAACTACTAGGATTACAGTTAACGAAATCCGCCAGGATCCGTGGTTCAGAAAAGGCTACAAGGAAATCAGATACCCGGTTGATGAAGGGTTTGGCTTCAAGAATTCTGGTGGTAACATGCAGGACAATTCGTTCTTGAATGCCTTCGATATAATATCATATTCTTCGGGTTTTGATCTGTCCGGTCTGTTCAGTAACAATGGTATTCATGTCACTAGTGAAATGTTCATATCAGCTGAGTCTCCGATGAAAATAATTGAGAAAATTGAGGAGGTGGCTAAAGAGGAAGGCATGAAGGTGACGAAGAAGGAAAAGGGGATTAGACTGCTGGGGAATTTCCTCGTGATGGTGGAGCTTAACTGGTTAACGGAAGAACTGGTGATGGTGGAGGTGAAAAGACGTGGACTTGGTCGTGATATATGGAAGGAGAAATTCAAACCACAGCTGAGTGCTTTGATTTATCAGTCGGAGAGGCAAGTTCGCCGATGACTCAAATTGGTTGGTCCTTTTGCCCTGAATCAACCACTAATGTAATGGAAAAGTATTGGTTTTTTTTTTACTTGTTATTGTTTTTGTATATTCTCAGAATGATAAATGTAAGAATGGTTTGTTTCTTTAAATAGAAACTTTATTTACATTGAATTTTGTTTAAGTGGCAGAGAAGTTCCACAACACTTTTGTCTTTTGGCATGTTGAACTTGATACGAATAAACATGATTAAGAATGATCAAATTTGTTGCCTTTTTTATTATGTTTTGATTTTGACACATTGAACTCTCCAGAGCTAGATATAAACTAAAATGTGAGAGACGCGATAAAATTTATCAATTGACTAATCAAGTTCTAATTTTTGGCACCTTGAACTCAATATGGCTGGTCAGGATAAAGAATGATAGATGTGCAATAAAATTTGTTAATTACCTTGTCAAATCTTGAATTTTCGAATACAAAATACCTTCGATTCTAAATAGCTCACTTCAGAAAGATTTCAAGCTCCAGCATGCCAGCACCTGAATTCGATGAAGTTATACTGTAAAATGAATGAAATCAAATGCTCAATCGGGGTCACCTGGTAGGACGTGATTAAGAAAAAGATATTTGATAAACATTTGTATAACATCTGTTTTTGAAGAATCAACCCTTACAATGTTATAGACTTGCTATGAAAGGAAGAAATCAGATGGCATCAAGGTCCCCAGGTAATAAGATATTTGTGGATCCAACCATGCTTGATAAAAAATAGCACCATATATCCATCGATCATTTTCTCCTGGTGGAAATGGGCATCCTACTATGAATGGTTTAGTCATCCAACTCAAGGGACGAGTTGAATTCAGACCAGTTGGGTATGTACAGTTTGGGACATCCTTCTTACGAAAAAGAATGCAAGGATCCAAACCTGCATTTCGCATATCAGGACCGGTAAGAGAATCTCTAGATAGGGCACCTTTGCTCTTATTGGACTATCAGCTCGGGGCAAGGCTACCCTCGTCAGTGTCTAAGTCAAATAAACCGAGTTATTGGGTACGCACGGGGATCGGGTTTGGTTTCTTGTTCCTGTTTTGATTCCTGGAATGGGCTTTAGAGATTTAATTCTCTTTTGATTCTCACTTCCTTGCGAATAAGATAGCCAGCNAATTCTCTTTTGATTCTCACTTGCTTGGGAAAAAGATAACCGGCCTCCATTTAGCTCAAAAACCCCTCTTTCTTTATCCCGTGTTGTGTATTTAACAACCAGCCTAGCCGCCGGCTTAACTACAAAGAGACTAGCTTTGAAGAAAGCACATTACTGGTACAAGGCAAATGACGACCCCTGACCTACGGAAAGCTGGCACCAATCCCCCTTTTCCACCTGCTTAGCTTAGGTTTTTGTGATTTCTTTTTTATTTCTCCATTGTAAATGGTTTCGGCCCCCAATATAACAAGCTTCAATAAATGAAATTTCTTTCGTTATACTTGTGTTAATTTTCTGAATGTTTGATAATTTTACATACGTCATTGCTTTTTGACGTGTTTCAGCTTTTAGTCTCATTAAAAATTTGTACACGTGTTAGAGGTTCGCATGTTTTTTGTCTTTTCTACTTTATCTTTCCTGAGCATGAGGTTGAATGATTCATCCATGCTGAGGCTTCCTCCATGACTTTTGTCATTGGGGAGGCATATGTAATCCAACTCGGCAAGTAAAGAGGTGGTCCCGTTTATGATTCATCTCTTCGTCAAGGTATCTATGCTTTCCTAACTGGTGAGTGGCTCATCAGGCAGATACTTCACCCAAGACCTTTGTTGTTGGGAAGTACTTTTATTTTCTTTAAAAAAATTTAACAAAGCTGTTTTTATTGAATTAAACAAATCGTACACGAACTAAGTATTTACACTTATACTGATAGTACATCTTTAGATGTTCTGCATTTCAAGGATGAGATGCCTTACCATCTAAACTTTCGATCCTATAGGTTCCAGGTCGAACCTCTTCTTTGATGCGGTAGGAACCCTCCAAGTTGGGACCAAGATTCCTCACTTTGGCTCTTTAGAGGATATGAATACTATTCACTAAAATAATATACAGCAATTGCACGAGTCGCGTTCAAGTAATAAAGTGAATTTTTTAAGTCCAATTTGTCGATCCCTCGAGGAATTGTTACTTTTGATTAACAACTTTAGTCAATTTAATTTTAACAATAAGATCAAACACACAATAAAATTTGATTTCAGAAAATAAGGAATATTAACTAAAAATCTACACAGTAAGAAAATATAAACACTTGGAAATTTTGGAGGAAAAACGTGGTTGGGATTCATGGTTTCGCTTAACCATCGCCTAATTAATTTCTCCACAAGTCAATTAATAAATTACTCATTTACTATGTTACCCCGATTTTTCAACTTTAGTTAATTCCCTCTCTTGAACAAAATTAACCATAATTGATTGGTTAAACTATTATATCTCTATGTCGATTAAAATCAAACAACCGCATTAAATCTTTGTAAAAATAGCTCAATGANCCTTAAATCTTTGTGAAAATAGCTAGATGGGCCACCTAGGGTTAAAGGTATATCTCTATCCCTTCACAAACCTAGAGTATTTACTATTTGGTCTAAAATGTACAATTTTCTTTCGAACAATGTATAAATCACTCAACTCAATCATTTAATGGTCAAATAAATGAAAGGCATTCAACACAAGAATAAATACACATGAACATAAACATTTTAACATTAAAAGACAAGTATTAAAATTAATGAAAGCTAGGTTAACTTTCAACCATAAATCCCAATAAAAATACTTAGCCTGTATTATATAAATGATAAAAATGAGAATATTTACAATAATACATTACAAATATAGCAAAATAATTGAGAAAATACAAAGTTATAGATAAAATCCTTTTTTGAAATTTGGCCTTGATTTCCCCAAATATTTCTCCAAATTCTTGAATGTATTCTCCTTGTGCTCTTGATAATTCTCCCCCAAAATTTACAACTAAAAATGAAAAGAAAAAGAAGAGAAAAACAAAGGAAAAGAAGAGAGAAATAAAATAAAAAGAAATAGAAGAAACTGCACGTCCAAGACAGAAACCCATTTAGGGTTTAAAATTAATTTCCAAAAATTGCAGCCCAAGCCCCTGAAGTTTGAAAAGCTAACAAAACGCGAGCTTTAAATTGGAGCTATAAACTACAATATGGTTTAATTTTGAAGCCAAATCCCCTAAATAATTGTACGCCAGGTCCCTCAACTTTTATCTTGTACAATTTGATCCTTATATTTTATTTACCTTTCATTTACACCATCTGTAAATTGCATCCAAGGTCCTTCAACTTTTTAGACTTGTTCATTTTGGTCCCCACATTTATAATTTTGCACCATTTAGTCCATTTTTCCTCATTTTGTCATGTTCTTTTTCCTTTTGGTGATTTTTACCTATAAAAACAATAATTACATAATTGTGAGTAGAAATTCGCTCATTTTTATTAATAATAAACATATTTAGGTATTAAATAAGTACGCAAAAACACACTTATCAAATACTCTTTGCAATACAAGGTCGTTCACAAGGAAGGATTTTTTCTTGAACTTAGAGTTGTAGTATCTGGCCATCTTTTGTTGGTAGATAGTTAACTTAACTTGTGATTTATGCCTCCTTTCATCAAGGAAATCAAATTCGCACCTCCTCAACTCTTCATTGATATTTAATTGAACTGTAAGTGACGAGAAGATGGTAGACCTACTTCAACCCTACTCATAGCCTTCGCTCCATAAATCATAAAGAAAATGAGTTTCTCCAGTAGCCATCCTACTAGTGGTTCGGATAGCCTATAGGACATGAGTTAGCTTATCCATCTAAGCCCTTTGGAAGCGTTAAAACTTTCTTTTGAGTGTGTACTTGATGGTTTTATTGACAGTTTCCACCTACCCATTAGCCTAAGGATGGTAGGAGGTGGAGAAGTGCATATTGATTACTAATTCCTCACATAAGTCACTGACCTTCTTATTACCAAACTATTGCGCATTATCAGATACAATTGAGTGGGGGATTCCAAACTGCCAAATAATGTTCTTCCATAAGATCTTAGAAATGTTAGCTTATATGATTTTAGCCACGGGTTCGGCTTTCACCGACTTAGTAAAATAGTCAATGCCGACAATTATGAAGTTGGCATTGTCCCTTCCTTTAGGTAGAGGTCTAATAAGGTCAACCCCCCACTTGGAAAAAGTCCAAAGGCTTGAGACAACACTTAATTCCTGGGAGGGTTGTCTTTATATTGTCACGAAGCGCTGTCATTTATCACACCTTCTCACAAACTGTTGAGCTTCATTTTTCAATGTAGGCCAATAGTATCGCTGCCTCAACACCTTCTGTGCCAGAGCCCATCCTCTTGTATGATTGCCACAAACCCTTTCATGAATTTTTTTGAGCACATAGGTGGCTTGTTTGCCATATATACATCGGAGTAAGGATAGAGAGAAACCTTGCTTATACATCACATTATCCAGAAAAATAAAATATATAATTCATCTTCTGAGCCTCTTCTTTGTTAGAGGTTAAAGCTTGATTCTTGAGGAATGCTATGATAGGTTGCATCCATAGAGAAGTATCTTTGACCCACATCACATCTTCACCTTTAGAAGTGGAGGGTCTAGGGAGGTGTTCTATAGACACAACAGTAAGCAGTTCAGAATCTTTGCTGTTTGCTAGCTTTGAAAGAGCTTTAGTATGGGCATTTTCCACACACTGGATTTAAGCCAACTCGAACATTTCAAATGATGGAAGAAGTTCCATTACCAGTTTCAGATATGCGGCCATGTTCTTGTCCTTGGCCGAGAAACTACCATTAACCTGACTTACTACCAATTAGGAGTCGATGCTGATAATGACCCTCTTCACTTGCATTTCCCTAGCCAATTTGAGACCAGCCAGAAGGGCCTCGTATTCTGTTGCGGTGTTGGTAGTTTTAAATCCGAACTTCATAGTACAATTAAACTTATGTCCTTCTGGGCTAATTGAGACCACTCTTGCCCCAAATCTTTTGTCTTCGGAGGAACCATCAACAAACACGTTCTAGGTGGGAGGTTCGGCAAGTTCCATTTCTGGAATATGGGTGAACTTTACCACGACATCTGCTAAGACTTGACTTTTGTTAGCAGCTCTTATCTTAAATACAATATCAAACTCACTAAGTTCTACAACCTATTTCATCATTCTATTTGAAGAGTCAGTCTTCTAGAACACTTGCTTGAGTTGGAAGTTGGTTAGCACTTGTATGGTGCAGGCATGGAAGAACGACCTCAATTTTCGGGAAGCAGTCACCAAAGAGAGAGTCAACTTCTCCATGTCTGGATATCGGGTATCTACTGCCAAAAGTGCTTTACTTACATAATAAACAGCAGTTGGTGATCATGTTCCTCCCTTACAAATACCGAACTGATAACGTCAGTGGTAACTGCCAAGTATAGTTGTAGATGCTCGTCAATCTTAGGTTTGGAGAAGAAGTGAACCCATCCCGAGTGCTTCTTCAGCTCTTGCAAGGCTACTTCGCACTCCCCCATCCACTGAAACTTCTTCCATCCCTTTAAGACCTTAAAGAAATGAAGATATTTATCAGTTTCTTTTGAGACAAAACGGCTCAAGGCTGTTATGCGACCAGTGTGACTCTGTACTTCTTTAGACTTTTAAGGCGACCTCAATTCTATCAGGGCCTTAATCTTTTCGGGATTAGCATCTATGCCCCTTTGGTTAACCATGTAGCCCAATAATTTCCTTAAGGCGACTCCGAATGCACACTTGAGGGGGTTCAACCACATTATATACCGCAGAATTCGAAAGGCTTCGTCGAGTCGCTTCACATGATTCTTTACTTTCCTTTTCACCAGCATATCATCCAGTACAACTTTATTGTCTTCCCAATAAGGTATGTGAATATTTTATTAACAAGTCTCTGATACGTGGCCCTAGCGTTTTTAACCCGAAGAGCATCACCTTATAACAATAGAGATCTTTGTCTCTTATGAAGGACGTATACTCTTCATCAACTAGGTACATTAGGATTTGATTATAGCCTGAATGAGCATCCATGAAGCTTACTAGTTCGTGCCCGACAATAGAATGAATGCGTTGATCAATTCGTGGAAGTGGAAAACTATCTTTGGGGCAAGCCTGGTTAAGTTGGAAAAATCTACGCATACCCTCAACTTGCCATTATGGTTTTTAACAAGACGGGGTTTGATACCTACTTCGGATAAGTTGATTCTCGGATGAAACGATTGTCAATCAACTTCTTCACCTCATCCTTCAGGGCTTCATACCTTTCTGGGTTGAGGGCCCTAATTTTGCGTCGATGAGAAGTAGCTTTAGGATCAATCTTCAAGTGGTGACAACTAACCTTTGGGTCGATGCAATCTATGTCCTTATGTTTCCAAGCAAAGATATCCAAGTTTTCGCGTAAGAAGCATTTTAGTTTTTCCTTAACCTCCATTGACAGATCCTTTCCAACCTGTAAGGATTTGGAGGGATCCTGGGGATCTACAGGAAAACTCTCCAACTCTTTCAATAATATAATGATCCAGTTCATCAAATTTAGCCACTTCTCCAACAGTTCTCCATTCTTCAGGGGCTGTTATTATTTCAAAGATAGTCTCTTCTTCAGAAGTGTCTATTATTTCGACGTCTTCCCCTTATTCAGGGATCCACCCTTGTTTAGGGACGTCGTTCACGTCAATGTGCAACAAAATTACATCGATGTCCCTAGGTTTTGCCTTCTTGAGTGAGTTCAAATAACACTCCATTGTACTCATTTGGTTACCTATAACAGTGACGATGTCATTTTCAGTAGGGAACTTCATACATAAGTGGTGAATGAACGTCACAGCCTATAATTTTTCCAACGCAATCTTTCTAACACCCTATGGTAGACAGAACGGTTGTCCACTACCAAGAACTCCATAAAATGATGAGCAGTGAATGGGGACATCCCTATCTCCACTGCTAGAGTGGTTTTCTCCCTTGATATTATGGAAGAAGGCATTCCCTTAAGCTATGTACGGGGGACTGGGTATCCTCCCTGGTTCTGCATTTTCCTAAGCAGGTCATGCATGACAATGTTTTGTTGGGTAATATCTCTTATGTTTGGTGACATCATAGCCACATTCCGGTAAGTCTATCAGCTATTCTGGATCTAGCTCTTGATCCACCTCGTCGATATTGTTGATGAAATCGATGGCGAGTTGCTGGAGCAGCATGCGATTTCTTTAGGGTGTTCCTTAGCTCTTCCAGGCGCTGACTCTTCATTGTCAGAACTCATGGGTAACATTCTCTCTCCAATAGCAACTTGAATTTTTTCTATGAGAATGATATTCCTTTTTTTGAAGAATATACTGGAATCCAACAAGCGGTTCCTCTTGGAATATTTAGTAGTTCTTTCTTCAAGAATAATCAATTTTCTTGAAAAGCAAGAAACTCCCAAAATATATATATCCTTACCAGCTTTTTCTATGAGTTTTTAGTGGTTCAATGTGCGATTTCCCATCGAAGACGCCAATTTGTTTACCCTATTCTTCGTAATGGTTACGTGGACAATAGATGCCGAATCCACTCGCGTCCATGCAAGCAAATTCCAATATGTTTTGACCGGGATTCGGACGGGAAAAATGTGGCGTTTATGGACGTAGGAGATACTTTACGACACAGACAAAAATGTTTAAATACCGTGAATATAATTAAAGATGATTACAAACAAATAAACAATCATAAACAACTCTACCAAAATAAAAACAAACTTAACTCAAGCAAATAAATAGGGGATAAGCAAAAGAGAAAATCGATTGTGTTTTTCAAGTGTAAAGAATTGCATTAGAAACAAATGTTACAAGAGTTACTTATATATAGAGTTTTGGTTGAAGTGGTTGCCGTTGAATAGGAACAACGTTGCCTCATCTCCCAAGCCGAAACTTCACGTCACTCATTCTGCTGCGTATATAATACATTGACAACGGTTCAACCATCCTATCCCTTAGACTGTCAATCTTGATATTCATTATTATAAATGTTATACAAATAATTCATAAAGATTGCCTGTAAATCCTCTAAAAGACAACAAGAGCTTCAACCAAAGTGAGCTTCGGATGGAGTGAGGGCTTCGGCCAAAGAGAACTAGGGATGGAAACGAGCTGAGCCACGAGCCGAAATTTGAAGCTCGGGCTCGACTCGAGCAAAATGGGTTGGCCTTTTTTTGCCCCAAGCCGAGTCGAGGAAAACAATTTGAGGCAGCTTGGCCTCAACGGGCCGATCCAATTTTTTATATATATAACACAAAGGCAGACAACTACCTTTAAATATGCAGCTGTGTAGCTGCCTCTTTCCCCCTTCCATTTCAATTATTTTTTAAAAATTTTATGCGGGCCGACTCAACTTGGCCCGATTTCCCAAAATGGGACTCGACCTTCGACTTGATTCTACCGAGCCTCGGGTGGGGCTGATGATTCAGGCTTTTTCCTGGCCGAGCCACGACGATCAGAGTCGGCGAGCCAAATGACATCCTTAAAGGGAACTTCGGATGGAACGAGAGCTTCGACCAAATGGGGCTTCAGAACAATAGGCATCATCTTATTTTTTGATTTTTTTAGTTTGACCAATTGGGTGTTTGTTAATTTTGTCAGATCTGACTCATGTCTCCAAGTGGACTTCAATGTGGTCTCCACTAGAAGCCTCGAAGACAAGGCATAACATCTATATTTGGTCTTTATTTTCTCAATTAATTTTTTCTCAAACTCATTTTTAGTCACAAGTTTCATAAATCTCAAAATATTTAGGAGATGTTCTCTTTGTGTTTCAATTTTGAGTTTTGAATTCATTTTGGATTTTGTGTTTTGAGTGTCCATTTTGAGATTATTGAAAATGTGTTCTTTTTGATATTTTGAAAAATTGTTTTGAAAACACTAAAAACGCGTTTTGAAAATTTTGGCTTGATTATAACTAAAAACACTAAAAACGACTAATTGGGTTTTCTTTAGAAATTTTTAACTTATTTTCAAAAACGCGTTTTCGAAAATAAGAAAGATAACGCGTTTTCACTATTTTGAAAAATTGAAAATAGAAAACGATTTGAAAATGATAAAGAGAACAAACCCTTAATTTTGCAATCATATATTTCATCATCTTANGGGGAACCAAACAACCGGTCCAACCTAATCACTCCGATCCGGCCCTGTCCGGTCCGACCAATATATATTCCTGATATGAAATTAATTGTCGATTTAATCATTTTCTCACGATTCGCTCCTCTAGGGTTTGGACGAAACGCAAGAATTGGTATTGCATTGGAAGAATTGAGAACAGGGACGTATTGGAAGATACGATTATTTAAAATCTTCTCCTTTTTAGGAGTAATTAAACATATATGTTTGTGGGATTAGAGAAGTTCTCTCGATTATTTTTTCTGGGGGTTTAATTGATAAAGTATTTATCCCATTCAAGACTGGGAGAGAGAGGTGCGCCGTAAGGAGGATAATGTGTATACTGTGTGTGATTCAGAAGTGGTCAAGGAGGATTGCGACCATGTTGCCATGGTTAGTGATTCCATTGATTGGGCTTTGGGCTCTATCGCAGCTATTGCCCCCTGCTTTCCGTTTTGAAATCACATCTCCAAGGCTGGCGTGCGTGTTCGTGCTGTTAGTAACCCTTTTTTGGTATGAGATTTTGACGCCTAGGTTGTCGGCCTGGCGGGTCAGGAGGAATGCTAGGCTTAGGGAAAGGAAGAGATTTGAGGCTATTGAAATTCAGAAGTTGAGAAAGACTGCTACCCGGAGGTGTAGGAATTGCTTAACTCCATATAGGGATCAGAATCCCCGTGGGGGCAAGTTTACGTGCTCATATTGTGGGCATGTCTCGAAGAGGCCAGTTCTCGACTTGCCCGAGTCTCTAGATTTGGGGAGTTCAGGTATTTTGAATTATTTAGTGGGTAAAGGTGGTACGACGTTCAACGGAAAGGTTTGGTCAGATAATGGATGGATATGTGGGCAGGACTGGTTGGAGAATGGGAATTGGGTCGGGGGACCTTTTGCTGGGAAGTCAAGTTATTGGAAGAAGAATGGAGGTGGGTATGCTGGTGGGGAAAATCATTGTTTGGCGGAGAAGTCTTATTCCCACATCGGTATTTTTACTTGCAAGGTATTTACATATTTCCTTTTTAGCATTGCTGGGTTTTGGAGGAAGATTTTTAGAGTTAGTTCGCCCAGAGATGAAACTTCAACTGAAGCAGAGTTAACTCGGCTATTGGATAAGCGAGGTGAGAATGGAGGAAATTTTCATGAGAGTAGGGGAGAGAAAGCTCGCAGAAAAGCTGAGGAGAAGAGGCAGGCTAGATTAGAGAAGGAGGTGCGGGAGGAGGAGGAAAGAAAGCAGAGAGAAGAGGTTGCAAGGTTGGTTGAAGAACGTAGGAGATTGCGGGATGAGAGGACAGAGGATAAAAAAGAATGTGGAAAAGAGTTTCCTTCTGATAAGGATAGAAATAGGAAAAAAGAAGCTGAAAAGAAGCATCAGGATAGAAAGAAAGAAAGAGATAG
This sequence comes from Fraxinus quadrangulata, assembly GCA_903798255.1. Taxonomy (NCBI): domain Eukaryota; kingdom Viridiplantae; phylum Streptophyta; class Magnoliopsida; order Lamiales; family Oleaceae; genus Fraxinus; species Fraxinus quadrangulata. Next base: position 27,935 of record CAIGRB010133174.1, read on the forward strand.
GGGATCAAGCAAAAGCAACTCTGATGCCGAGGAATCAGAAAAGAGATTTGGCAAGGAAAGCACGCGAAACAAGAAAATAGATGGTAACAAATGCGAACAACACAGAAATGTAACTGAAAATGTGAAATCTCATAGTGCAGAAGTGGGTCATGGATTTAAGGGTGCTACGATGATCAGTCATAACCGAGGAACTGCTGGAACAAGGTACCTAGATCGTATGAAGGGCACAATTATATCTTCTTCTAGAGCATTTACTGGAGGTGGTTTTTTGGGAAAAAGTGCTAATATTTCTACTCTTTCAAGCGAACACAGACCTAATGCATCTGTAGATTATGTTCAAGGTTCTGCATATAAGAGAAATGCATCGCAGCCTGAATGGGTATCAGGGAGATCAAATGTAAATGGAGATGATAAAAATGTGTATCGTCCTGTAAGTTATTTCTTGTATTTAATTGATCATCGTTTGCCTATCGTTATTGGGGATTGGGTTGGCTGTTAACTATGTATATTAATTAACTGAAGATAGCTACGGAAGCCAGTTTTCTGTACTAGGTCATTATGGATATTGTGACCTGAAATTGGTAATGCACTTAATGTTACTCTCTAGTTGCGGCAAATGAGACGTCCTTTAAGGTGATTGATATCTTGGCATGTGTCTCTATCTTATTTTTCCCAACATAAAATTTTGAATGAGTCAACCCTGTGTTCTGAACTTCTATGCTCATCCCATACATCAGGTTATTGTAGTCTCTAGTAACATGGACTTTGTCATGGATTATTTGTATGTCGGACACATATTTATGCTGAGATTTTTTCCTACAGGTCGTCACTGAACCTCAACCATGTCCAGCCCCGAAAAAATCATGGCAACAATTATTCACCCCTTCTGCTGTTTCTGCACCCTCCAAACCTAATGTCATTGGTAGGCCAAACGCGAAGTCCCAAACAGAAGTTCGGAGCCCACCACAACTATTTGATGTACCGATTAACTTTGGACAGCTGCCAGCATCTACTTCACCCTCTCCTCCTATTGGATTAACAAAAAGCAGTAGATCTATTCCAATGTCGTCTGAAGCTATATTTCCTAGGATTGGAGAAGTGCCAGATCAACTTTTACCTGAGGAGTCTGAGATTTTTCAAGATCCTTGTTATGTTCCAGACCCTATATCCTTGCTTGGGCCAGTCTCTAAATCACTCGATAACTTTGATTTGGACCTGGGTTTTGTAGCAGATACAGTATTGGAAGAACCACGTGCTGTGAAGACTACACCTGCACCATCCGAAGTCACCAAGCCATCACCAATTCAGTCCCCATTGTCACGATCTCGAGTTTCAGAGGAAAGGCATGGTATCTCTTTCTTTTCCCCTGGTACTCCAAAAGCACAGGATAAATCCAACGATGCAAATGACAGTGGAACCTGGCAGATGTGGAATAGTTCTCCTCTAGGTCAGGCTGGTCTAGGTTTGGCAGGTGGATCTGTCAGCTGGCTTTTGCCTCCAGAACTGAGCAGACCAAAGGAAGATATTATTCATTTGGTACCTCAGAAAACAATGGCCTCACTGTTTAAGAATGATGAGCAAATCTATTCTGACACTCGATCTTCTCAAAATGTTTTTCCTGGCAATTTTCAGAATGCTGGGACATTCGATAGTTCTGTGCATAGCATTGTTGATGGTCCATGGTTGCCAGAAACTTTATATGGCCCAACTTCAGGTAGTGAGAACCAAATTTTGTTGAATCCTAGGGAGAAAGCTGATTGGAATGGTATGATTTATGGGAGTACCGGTGATTGTGCTGCTAACCGACAATTTGACTTATCTACATCTAATTCTTGGGCCAAGTAAGCTCTTCAACCATTAAAATCCCTTCTCTGTTTCTTAGCTTTTGTTGTTGTTTCTTTTACATATTTTTTGATTCGTGTTGTAATGGTTGCCTCATTACCTGTTTCTTGTTGGTTTAGATATCTGATAGTGTGCTTTAAGGTTCAGTTTGGTAATTAGACCGTAGTATAAGGAATTAAGTATATTACAGTATATGCAGATAGTATTTGGGTGGAGTAAGTTGGATATTACGTACTCATTTTTATTCAAAAGAATATTATTTGTATTATCTTTCTTAAGCTAACTGGATAACATAATACGGAGTGAGGAGATGGTTTAAGCTTGATAACAAAGATAGTGCAAATAATATTCTTTTGAATGAAAAACTTGTAAACATTATCCACCTTTATCCGTCCTAATATTATATACCTAGTATTGTCTCATCTACTTTTATGCATAATTTCTTGTGCAATCTTATCTGGTGTGCCAAATGTCTCCTAAAAGCGTGTCTATGCAAATATTTGAGCTGTAATATATAGTTATCTAACTTCTTATCATATCCATGTCTTGTCGAATTCTACTTTAGCTCCTTTTACTTACTGAATAAAAATGCATTCATAACCTTAATCCTCTGCATGTCTTGTTTCTTTTAATAAATAAGTAGAGGTCCAGCTAAAACCCCATTGCTTAGGTAGTTATTGTAAAAAAAAAAGGCCTAATACTTTATTGTGATTTGCTGACCTGCACAAATATGATGATTGCCTTATTGGAGAATAACTTTCTATAGTAAAGAAATTTTATATCTGGATAAAGATTGACCTTATTTTACAAAGAAATACGGACATGAATAGGAACTGGTGTGATTATTTTCTTTTCTTATTTCTCTTCTGAAAATTTCTAACTGCATTATATGTAACGACCCATATATTTACCTTTGGAATCATTATATATTGTACCGTAAAAGAATACTTTCATAGATGAAAAACATAGTACTTTCTTAATTAGTTTTAAGAAAAATACAATGAACATTATTAAAATCCTTAACTACATTTTATTCTTCATTTTTCACCAACACAAGCACAATCCACCTCTAATCGCTTTGAGCCCGCTTTTTTAATTACCTATAAAAATTTTAACATGTACATATGAGACATAAATCGCAGTAAATGAGTAATAACGAATTTCATCTCATATTTAAATACGAAAAATCATAACATATATATGAAGACAAAGGAATTAAAATCCGAACTTTGTGGCTATAATCCCTATGCGTAGTGCTACTAAACTCCGATATTTTGAAATTACACATATAAGACCTTTATCATAATCATAACTTGGATTTCCGTATCATCATATTCAAAACATTAAATTTCGTAATTCAAATATTGAAAGAATTCTAACTGCTACATATACTGTCAAATGAANCATGAATAGGAACTGGTGTGATTATTTTCTTTTCTTATTTCTCTTCTGAAAATTTCTAACTGCATTATATGTAACGACCCATATATTTACCTTTGGAATCATTATATATTGTACCGTAAAAGAATACTTTCATAGATGAAAAACATAGTACTTTCTTAATTAGTTTTAAGAAAAATACAATGAACATTATTAAAATCCTTAACTACATTTTATTCTTCATTTTTCACCAACACAAGCACAATCCACCTCTAATCGCTTTGAGCCCGCTTTTTTAATTACCTATAAAAATTTTAACATGTACATATGAGACATAAATCGCAGTAAATGAGTAATAACGAATTTCATCTCATATTTAAATACGAAAAATCATAACATATATATGAAGACAAAGGAATTAAAATCCGAACTTTGTGGCTATAATCCCTATGCGTAGTGCTACTAAACTCCGATATTTTGAAATTACACATATAAGACCTTTATCATAATCATAACTTGGATTTCCGTATCATCATATTCATAACATAAATTTTCGTAATTTAAATAATGAAAGAACAATTCGTACTACTACACTTAACCGTGCGTACTAAACTTTGTAATGTGAAAATATATGTGAAAGATGAGTTAAAAGAAAGAAAGATACAAAGTACAAGATACATTGTGTGAGTGTAAGTGATATGAGGGGTATAAATAGGGGTCTCTAAAGTTGACCCTATTGCCTATTTTTGGTACTTAACATTCATTCCCTTATTAATGCCTCACGTTTTTCCATAGAGATTATAATCATTCGCTGTACTAATTACCAAATTAACTGTATTAATAGATATATAATTACTACTAATAAGGTATTGTCATATAATTAACATTTGATTTAAATTATGTCAAATTAAATATTTTAATATACCATATAAAAATATGAGATTGCTAATTACACATGCATAAATAATGTTTCTAATTTTAATAAATGAAAGTTTCTCTAATTATAATAATTAACCAATTAATTAGGTTAATTGACATGCAATATTTAAATCAAGCATGCAATCATATTACTAAGATTTAGCCAAGGAAAAATCTACACGTGTAAAAGAAATTGCTCTACGATCCTACACTATTGGTCAACATTTAATTAGGTCCCAAATTTTTTAAAAAAAAAAACTGACTTCTAGCCCTCTAAATTCAAATCTAACGGCTACCTAAGTTGTTTCCAGATGTTATATTATACCTTCAAAAGCTGGTTACATGTTCTTTGCAACATTGAAGAGAAAAAAGGATTGAGTGAATGGCTTGTCCTGTCATGTGTTGTTATTTATTTGCTTTTACATTATGAGTTGAGCTTCTATTTTACTCAAATTTGAGACACCACGAGACATCTCTAGGCAATTCTTGCAAGTCTGACAAACATCATTCACATAATAGCTGGGCATCAAATGATATTTAGTATTCCAAGAACTATGAATTTTCCAAGACTATTACCCTCACGACTCTCAAATTTTCTCTCTTGCAATGATATATATTTTTAATTTTGTTTTAAAATTAACTGTGCTTCTATTCTCTTTGAAATCGACACAACATAAAATATCTCAATGCCATTCTTGCAAGTGTTTGCAAGCACTTTCGCATAATAGCTGAGCATCAAATGCCGTTTTACTTTCCGAGAACTATGGAATTGCCTGGACTATTACCCTTAGGTCACCAAAATTTTCTCCTTTCCACGTCTCCCTTTGGGAATTGTTTTAAGTTTTTTCTTATATGGAGTGTTATTAGGAATAGATGACTGCCACCTTGTGCAAAGAGATGTAAACGTTTGGCTGATATCTTACTTTCTCACATTCGCCCCCGATAACAGGAAGAATTCTCTTTTACCTTGTTGACAAATGCCATTTTAGAACTGAGGCTCTTGTGCCTCTCTGTCTCTCTCACTGCCTCCGTTTCTTGCACTCACTATAATGCAGTCTTGGAATTTGGCTTATTACCTATAACACCTCGCTTGGGTCCTTGAAACTTTTAATCAGTTGTCTGACTGCTCTCTATTTATGCTTTTGTTTGTTTTCTAGGCTTTAGCTTCTAGTTATTTTTATTCATGACTTATAATATTATGTATTGGATTTCTTTCCTAATGAAGTATACTTCGAGAAATTTCACAAATTACACACAGAATTCCTTGACTGATATCAGGATATATCTGCTTAGCAACTAATTGAAAAAATATTGTTAACGATACATTTCTATGAAAACTTTGGCCTTTTCAGTACGAGTTGGGGGCAAAAATTACAATAACTAACCACCTATAAGATAAAGCGAAAAAACCAAGAATAGGGAAAAACAGATAAATGATAGACAAATTATGACGAGTTTTGCTTTTTAGTTTCACGGGGTTTGCTGTTGGGGCTTTAACGGAGATGAAAAGCTGTGAGAGAGAAAGGGAAAGGACAAAATAAGAGGGGGAAAATGAGTATCATCCAGATCGTTTCTGAAGTGCAGTACCAATAAGTTCTAGTGTATGCTAGTAAGAGGTGTTCTGGGAAAGAAAGGGGTGTTCTGGTAAAGGGGTGAATTTTTTTTACTTTTTTGATTTTTTTTGATTTGAGAGGGTGGCATTCATTTTAAAACATGCCCCAAACTGGAAAAGATGACATTTACTTGGTAGCACTGAAATTACTACCTTTTGGCCTTACTAGCCAAAGTTGAACGCAATGTTATTTTGAAATATTTTATAAGTGCTTTAAAAATAATATTTGATATCAATTTGTTAGAAGGATTTAATGAGCCTCAAAAGAATTAAAGAAAATAAAATTTAGGATAAAAATTTAAGAGACGAAAATTGTACTCTCAAAATTTTACTTTTATAATTCAATTTTTTTGTGATGATGAAATACTACAAATGAGCAACCTTTTTATATTACATTTGGTACATAAGAATTAATTGCTAATACATGAATTTAAACACCTATTAATTTTCCTAGATACATAAATAGAAATAAATTCATCCATAAAAAATTTAAACACCAATTAAAATTCCTAGATTCGTGTAGATCAAGATTCATTGAGTCTATATTAATGTGAATGTTAATCAATTGAGAATTAATAACACGAAATTCATACATGACAATGATTTTTTAGTATTTACTACATATTGAAATACGAAAAATAAGGTATTATTGAAATAATTGAATTGTAGAAGGATTAAAATCGTCTAAAAAATTATTCTCACTTAACGTGATATTTAATATATTATGGATTGTTTAAGAATCAGAGGTAATAGTGTTTCAACATTTTTTGAGTTGCTGCATTCCATCCCTACTTTTCCTCCCTATTTTTTGAGGGGGTAAAATGATTTAAATTTCACCCCTCTTCCAAAGGAGGCTCGAACCAGTAGTACATTGGCATAGGAAGGCTTCTGTATTACCACTTGAGCTAGGCTTTGCCTTCTCCTTTTTCTTTTGGTTGTTTGTGCATTTGGTTACTATCTTCAATAGCAAGTTGTGCTTAGCTTCTTGTATTTCTCGCTTGCAGAAAGGACTGGACGGTAGAGGGCTCTAGAGACAGCACTGGAAACTCATCAACATTGAGGCCCCATATTGATGGCCTTTACTCCACCTCGGATGTACACCATCTCTGGCCATATCATTAAAGATTGGGGAATGACATAGCCCGGGGTGACTTGAATGAAATGGCCTCTTGTAGAGGAGAATTTAGAAGAATGCTGAATGTGTCATATCTTCCTTCTTTTCTATACAAGGGTGATTTACTAATAACATTAATAGTGGTGGAATGCCTGTGCTTAACTATATTAATTTTGTTCATTTATGGCCAGTTTTACCCGGAACTGATGTCTAAACCACGTTTGATACATCTATATTGATCTATAGTATATATAAATGTCTCAACATGGCAGAACTATTTTTGGACGAAATTACCTTTATATTTAATAATTCTGAATTCATCCTTCAATTAATAGTATATTATTATAATTCGGTTAACACTAAAATTGTTGAACTTGCACTATTAATTCGTTTATCAATGTCAAAAGGCTTATGCAAATCAGGTTATTGTGGAGCAAGTTAAATTCTCGTATTTTCCTCGTACTTAAACACCATTTTGATTGGTTGATCGATGTGTTATTTTTATTGTTTAATTCAATTTTAATTGGTAAACCGCTACTGTGTAGGACACTTTTATGTTTATATTTGTTACTTGTAAATGTTTTCAGGTATGAATGTCTGATAATTGTGAATTTGAGTTTTTGTCACCTTTGTTAGTTCTAAGAAATTTTGATGCTACGAGGAAGTGGAATTTTGACCTTAATATTTGTACAGTAAAATTGATGGTGATAATTTGAGATGGTGCGGATATCAGACGAAGGAAAAAAGGAAAAATCTTTTATCCTACGAATCCGATGACTGGTGAATGAAAATCTTATCCACTTAATCAAGATACTTGTGCTGGGTATAAAAATAATTGATCCTAGATTTTGGTATTTTCATTTTTCTGTTCTAACTTGCGCTTGACTTATACTCGAATACATCATCTAAGGCAATTCTTTTCGGCATCGAAAAATTTGCTAAGCTCTAGATTGCCTCAGAAAAGGGGCATATTCGTCGTCGTCATTCGTTTTCTCTGGACAAAGCTGAAAGCTACATGTTCTTCTAGGGGAATAAATGGAGAAGTTTGGTTCTCTTCATTGATGGACTGATTAGCTTCTTCTCGTCCAGGTTTCTTTCTAGATTCTATCGGGGCTTTGCCCCTACTGAAAACACTAATGGACCTAGAAGGTTTCCACTCTCGCTCACTCTTGCCCTTCCATACGTCGCGGGTCAGCAACCTGGTGGGAATGATGTGCGCTCTGAGCCTTGGGCACCACCCTCACTTCATCCACTTGAAAGGAGGAATTGCACGTCTTTGCGGTATTAAGAACTGCCTCATCGTGGCATTCTCTTCGGCAAGTGCATGGTAGAAGCCATATCAGTTACTACTAGTGTTTACCTTGTCACCGTTCTTTATGACCTTCAGTTCTTCTTCTTCTTCGTGTATTTACTTCCATGGTGGGTGACAACAGAACTTTCTATCTAGTTCTAGAATTTTCATTACTATTTGACCCTCTTTTCTCATTTTTCTAGTATTTTCCACTCATTTTTGGCTTTTCTTTTTTACTTGCGTGTGTTTTCCTCTCGTGATTTTTGTTGGATACCCACAAATGGTGCCAAACTTTTGACCTAATAGAATTCCTTAAGGTTAACTATAGTTTTTCCCTTAATTTCACCGGAGTTTTTGCCTATCAAATTTCCCATATTCGAATCTACATTCTTAATTGTGGAATGACATATTTATAGGAGATTGATAAAGGCATTTTAGTTATTTTATGATTTTACGTTTTCATTATTTTGTTGAAAATCACGATTAAGTTCTCATTTTCAAAGTTTATTGATATTTTTGTTTTCATGAAATTTGTCCAGGAAACACTTTTTTTTTTCCCCCTTAAATGTGAAGACATAGCCACTAACACTAAGGTTGATTAGTTGGAATTTGCACTAATCAAGCTTTTGGTCAAAGTGTTAAAAGCCTTACACATTCTTTTCAAACAAGCCTCGACGATTAAGGCATCAGTGTTCATTCCATGACATGTGGGTACGAAATTGGACTTCTTACCATGGAAGATTGAGTATTAGGTGGACCGAATTAATTTTCGAATATAATACAGAAAGAAGAAAATAATTGATCAATGAGGGGTGGGATATAATGAACCTAAAAGCTTATGACGATTGGATTAACTATAAACATACATGTGTCGAGCATCGAATAAGTAAAAATTAATTTTGGTAACATGATTTAGAAGTCTTTTATGAATTATTTGAGTAGTTTCAAAACCCGAGGCAAATACGACAATATATCTAATAAATTAAATTTTATTATTATTATTATTGTGTGTATGAGTAAATAATCTTGTTTGCGACGAGCAAAAAATTAGTCTTGAGGTGTTTGATGAGAGTGTTTTACGTGCTTATCCTAACTTATAAACTTGATATGTATTTGCAAACTACGTAAACATCATAATTAAAATCAAAATTTGGGGTATGCCAACGAAAAAATGAAGATTTTGAGTATTATTGGACTTACTTTGAAGCAATGGAAGACTAACTTGGTGGCACAGGATTGCTAAGAGACATTAAACGAGACAGTCACAAGTTAGAAGAGTGAATTCAACTTATGGAAAGTTTGGGGATTGATTTGCACACTTCTAAGATTTGAGGACGACCAAGCTTAGGTGACTTTGGAGATTCAAGGGAGCAACGTGAAAGCTTTTGGAGAGTTACGAGATCAATGTTGAAAACTTGAACCGCATAAGGACAAAAACTCATAAAGAACATAAAGTAGGTGTCAAAATGCAAAAAGGGGATAAATGGAAGATTGAGACCACGGTTTGCAAACCACGGTGAACTTGTAGTCACTAAGTGGGTCGATTTTTGTATTTTTCTTATTTATGATGAGTAACTAAATCATTAATTGAAATAAATAATGTAACTTAGATTCTCAAGCTTGAAATTATTTGATCACTAATTCATGAATTGTGAATTGTAGTAAAACCGTCAATTGAATAACATGTCATTGTTGTGGTCTTTAATTTAATTCCCAGGTGATTGAAAGCGTATAGTTAAAGCTTAGTCAAATTTACCTAGAGATATAGTTAGTTGACTTAACTAAATATAACTCATTTGAATTTGAAAGAGTTGTATTGATTTAATTAATGAATTCGACCGAGTACAACTTAAAGAGACGTGAGACTAAATGTGATAACTAAGGTGAAATCGTACGTCTCAATGCTTTAACCATCTCATTTGAGCGTTTAATCAAAATTATTCACAATCCCCAAAATATACACTTTCTTTTAATTGGTTTTATTTTTCTTAGTTAATATTAATTTTAATCAAAAAATTTCTCGAAATTTTGTTTTCGCTAAATAAGGGGTAATGTTATTTAAATTGAAACTCGGAAAAATAGTTTCTACGGACGATAATTTGGACTCTTTATATCTATATTAAATTGTACATTTAAATTTTATATAAAAAAAGGAATTTACAAAAATGTCTAATTCATTGCTTGTCAATTAAAAAGTGTCCAATTTTAATAACTCTTACAAAAATGGCCAAATTTAATACTAAATTGTCTATTATACTCTAATGAAAAATGAAACAATTTTTTTTTCAATTTGTCACGAATTTCGAGAAGAATAAATAGCTTTCATATAACTTAAAAAAGCAAATTGAACCGTACAAATATAAAATTTAACCAAATCATCCAAGCTCATGAATTATATACAACAATCTTAGGGTTTTGACATTTAAAAAATAAAAAAATCATAACAAATTTTTCGTAAAGTTACAAACTATTTACGCTGAGCTCTAGCATCCTCCTTCGCCCTTTCTCTATTTTTACTAGCAAGTTATGCTATTAATGAACAATCTTGGATTGTTGAAAGTTGTGATGATGAGGATGTAGTTAATAATGATATCTTCTCATTTATAAAAAAAGTAGTAGAAAATCTCGAGTTGAAATAAGGGAGTTCAATGAAAATGATTTTACATCGGATGACATGAAAGATGATTTGGATGATGAGGAGTTTGAATTGGAATTAGAATTCGATAAAGAAATAGAAAATATTTAAGATTTTTTTTAAGCTTATGTTTGTATCTAATCTAATTGTAGAAATTGATTACCAAGTAATTGTAGTATTTATGATATTGAGCATTATGTTTTTTTTAAGAAATTGAAGAATATGTATAAAATTCGAGTATTTTTTTTTTAAAAATTAAAAATAAAATTTATTTAAAATATTTAAAATTAAAAAATACATAATTACGTATATACTTTGTATAAATACGCATATTTTTGTAATACTTGTTGTTCCATCGAAACACATTACAATGCAATACTCTAACCGCACTATGTGAAGAAATTGAGGGGGGGCCAACCCTAATTTTCCTTACATTTTTTGAGAGAGAAAACAAAGGAAGAAAGAACACATACCTCGCCGAACTTAACCACTGCTCGCTCCACCTAGCGTTTGGCGCAGCTTTCACTTCCACTGGAATTTCCGTTTTATTGTTGAAGTTATAGGGGCGGGAAACCAAAACGCTTTCAGCAATTTCTCTGAAAGATCCATGAGGGTTTCTGCAATCAGACAAGTTTCTGTCAAGCTTCTCTTCGAGAACCTCAAATTTATTCGATTTCAATCCGTTCCATCTCTTGCCCATTTTAATCCATACTATGCTGACTCGTTTTCAGATGACTCAGATTCAGGTACAGAGAAAAATATTGTTTGTGTAGAAAAGAGAAATAGTAATAATAATTATGTAGAGTTGAGTTCAAATGGGGTCATTGAGATTCTAAAGAATTTGAAAAAAGAACCTTATTTTGCATTGTCTTTCTTTTACCAATTGAAGGAACGTGGATTCCTACACAACGTTTGGACGTACATGGAAATTATTAAGATACTTTGTTATTGGCGCATGAATATGAAGTTGTTTTGTGTTTTATCAGAGGTTATAAAGTTGGAAAAGGAGCATTTCGGTTTTCAAGTGTTGGACTTGTTGGAGGCGATAGTGAAGGGGATTAAGTTCGAGCAACACAGTTCGTTAGGTCGGGCTATTGATGCTTTGATTAAGGCATATGTTAGTTTAGACATGTTTGATGAGGCCATTGAAGTACTGTTCGAGACAAAAAGGTGTGGAGTTGGTCCGCATTTGTGGTCTTGTAACTTTTTGATTAATAGATTGGTTGAACACAGGAAAGTGGACACAGCTGTTGCGATTTATAATGAGTTGAAGAAGTGTGGCCCAAACCCAAATGTATATACCTATGGGATTGTGATCAAGGCGTATTGTAGTAAGGGTTGCTTTGAAGAAGCTGATCGGGTGTTTAGGGAAATGGGGGAAGCTGGGGTGACACCAGATGTTATGACATACACTCCATATGTTGAAGGACTCTGTGAGCATGGTTGGTCAGATATAGGTTATGAAGTTTTACGAGATCTGAAAGCTAAAAATGTACCAATCGATGTGCATTGCTATAGAGTTGTGATTCGTGGGTTTGTTAAGGAAAAGAAACTGAAAGAGGCAGATTTTATTTTAGTTGACATGGAGAATGAAGGACTAGTTCCTGATAAAGATTGTTATCGTGCCTTAATTCAAGGATATTGTGAGTCTGGGAATACAGACAAAGCTCAGGCTTACCACAATGAGATGGCAATGAAGGGTGTAAAAACTGATTGTGTGATTGTCACCTTAATCCTTCAGAGCTTGTGCCAAAATGACAAGGCACCCATGGCAGTAGACGAGTTCAAGCACTTTAAAAAATTGGGTGTGTTTCTTGATGAAATTGCATATAATGTGGTGATTGATGCCTTGTGCAAAATTGGAAATTTAAATGAGGCTGTACAGTTGCTTGATGAGATGAAGGCTGAAAAGATGGTTCCAGATATTAAACACTACACCACTTTGATTAATGGTTATTGTCTCCAAGGAAAAATGTCCGATGCTTTAAGTTTATTTGAAGAAATTACGGAAAAGGGTCCCAAGCCTGATCTTATTACTTATAACGTACTTGTTGGGGGGTTCTCTAGGAGTGGTCTTGCAGAATATGCATTTCTTCTTCTGGATGATATGAAAGGACTAGGTTTGGTTCCAGGCACTGCAACGCACAACTTGATAATTGAAGGCTTATGTTTGGGCAGAAAGGTGGAGGAAGCTGAAATGTATTTCAATAGATTGGAAAATAAGAATATAGAAAACTATTCTGCCATGATTAACGGGTACTGTGAATCTGACAATTCAACGAAGGCATATAAACTTTTCCTTAAGTTATTCAAGGAAGGGCGCTGTGTGAAAAAGGCTTCTCGTTTGAAACTCCTTAACAGCCTTTGTTTGGAAGGTGAATATGACAAAGCTGTCAAACTATTTGAGATGGTGCTGTCCTTAAATGACGGTCCTTGTAAGAAAATGTATGATGGGCTTATTGCTGCTCTTTGTTGTGCTGGTGATGTGAAAAATGCCCGATTGACATTTGACGATATGGTTTTGAGAGGAGTATCTCCAGATGTAATTACCTACACCATATTATTGAATGGTTATTGTAGGGTGAATTTCTTGCACGAGGCCCGAAATCTCTTTAATGATATGAAGGAGAGGGGTATTAATCCTGACGTTATTACTTTTACAGTATTACTTGATGGCTTTTCTAAAGGAAATCGGAAAATGGCCCGATGTCGAACAGATGCAAGAAATAACAAGGAAGTGAAGCAGATGGCTTCAGCCATTTGGCGTGAAATGGAGGAAATGGGATTAAAACCTGATGTCATTAGCTACACAGTTTTAATTGACAGTCACTGCAAATCAGATAACCTTCAAGATGCTATTGGCATCTTTGATGAAATGATTGATAGAGGTTTAGCACCTGATACTGTGACATACACAGCCCTCCTATGTGGCTATTGCAAGCAGGGATTTGTGGACAAGGCTATAACTCTTGTAGATAATATGTCAGCCAAAGGAATACCACCAGATAGCCTTACCATGTCAACGTTACACCAAGGTATTGTGAGGGCAAAGAAATTGCAATTCCGACCCTGAATTCCCTTCCGATTCTCGAGGTGAGATGATATGTTATTGTTTTCCAGTTTTGTTTTAATACCATGATCTTTAAGTTTTATATTTTTTTAGCCTTTTTTGGGGAATCTCGGTATAAAACCTTTAACGAATTGAGTATGCATGTTGTATGGAGCGGAGATGTTAGAAGTACATTACTTTTACGTGATATAATTAGAAAATGTTTACTTGAACCAAACAAAGTGTTGGTGAAGGCTCCATCTGCCTGCCGAATCTTTTTAAACTGACATAAATATGTAGGGCATCTCAAATAATTAAGGAGCTTGAAATGATTATCATTTCTTGAAAACTGGAACAATTTGAAATGACTTGGTTACTAGTCTCTTTTAACTTCCTCCATGGGTTGGATGTTGGATAAAGGGTAGGTGAAAGCTTTGGCCTAAGTACTTGACAAGCAGAATTCGATTATGTTAGTTGCTGATATTTCTCGTGGATCAGGATACTTAATGCTATAGCATGTTTTGCTGTGTTTAGAAGCACCTTTTTTGGCAGCATCACATTTTACATGTTGCCAAAACATACTTAATATCTTCTTTCTGAACCTGAATTAGAACTTTCAATTGGCCAGTTTCTGGACCAATGGGTATATGTTGTGCATTAGACAGAAAAGGGATTGAACATTGCTGAGTTAATCTTTAGTTAGCTGAAAATTCCTTGTTCATGTATTTTCCACAGTGTTATTGATAAATGTAGCGTGTAGTGGATTCTATGAACATGGCTTAAGGGCAGCAATATAAAAATGTGGTGATATTAACTAGTCTTTTATGTCAAAAAAGAGAAGGTGATATCAAGAACTCTTCTTTATCAAATAATTGAAAATATTGCAAAATTTAGCGCTAGATTTCTTTACCAAATAAGAGAAGGTGATATCAAGAACTCTTCTTTATCAAATTAAATATTTTTTTTTTTGGTGCAAATTTAATGATAAATTTCTTTGTCAAATAAGAAAAGGTAATATCAAGAACTCTTCTTTATCAAACTACTTGTAGTTAACACGCATTGAACGTTATTCTAAGATTTTATTAAATTTTGTAAAAATATTATTTTTTGGATATCGAGTCAGTACTAATAAATGGCTGTATTATTTATTCAGATCGTTGATGAAAATGAACATTTTAATAGATAAAAACATTTTTGTTTTATATATACAATGCTTTTATCAAATAAAGAGTTATCTAATTTCGAAAAGGAATTATCATGGCTTAATACTCATATTTCTGAATCATCATGGATGTTTGCATAAATGCAGGGTTCAAGAAACAGTAAGAAAAGTTGAAGGCAAAATTTTCTCCCGGAGAGGAGAAAGATGAACAGCCAAATTACATGGCATCGTTAATATTCATTTGCCTGGTATGTTATATATTCTGTATGTTCCATTACTCAGAAGTATAATATATTAATCTTGTCCTTTGAGTTGTCCTTTCTTTCTATATTTATAGCTGAAATTCCTTTTCTATGAACAATTTTGAGTTCAATTTAGTTGAATTTCTGATTCCTATGCACAGTTTTGCCAACCCTTGTTGAAAGGATGGAATGATAAATGTAAGGAATGGTTTGTTTCTGAGAATAGAAAGTTTAAAAGGGAAGAAAAGATTAAGAGCACTTTTGGCATGTTGAACTTGATAGGATTAGACATGCTCAAGTAGGAGTCACGTGTGATGAAATCTGTCAGCTGTTTGATTAAGTTTTGATTTTAGTACATTGAACTCGATAGGGCTAGATATAATCTAGAAGGTGAGAGATGCCATGAAGTTTGTTAATTGACTAGTCAAATTTTAAATATTTTTGGCACACTGAACTCAAATTTGGCTGGATATGATTAAGAATGAGAGTTATGTAATAAAATGTGTTAATTGACCTATTCAGATTTAATTTTTTGCACATTGCCTTCTGGACATGATTAAGGATGAGAGAGATGCAATAAAATTTGTTAATTATCTTGTCAAGTTTTGATTTTTGGCACAGTGAACTCGATATGGCTGGAAGTTGTTAAGAACGAGAGAGATTTGGTTTATATTTGTATGGCTTCTGTTTTTGCAGAATCAACCCCTACAACATCATAGACCTGATGCAAAAGGAAGAAATCAGATGGCGTCATGGTCCCTAACAAAAAATAAATAAATTAAGAAGCCTAATATGCTTGATAGAAACAGCCATGAGCCATCCGTCTGAAGTTTTCGATGAAAGCTTGAAGCTTAGGCCACCCGATAGCCACCAGCCATTTTCTCCTGTAGGGGCATCCTACTGTGAATGTTTAGACATCCAAACTGAGGGGTTGGATTCGGACCAGTTGTGCATATACATTTTGGAACACCCTTCTCATAACGAAGAAGCTTCCCCTCAGACTTCAAATCTGGTTTCTCAGGGATGCAAGGGCCAAAACCTGCATTTAGCAGGGATCACGACAGGTAAGAGAATCTCTAGATATATATTTACCTAACTGTTACTCGTAATTTGTCTTCTGTTTGAGCTTTTATTTACTGCTCTGAACATGCAGGGTTACTTTGAAGTCATTATATCTACGATGAAGATGAGATTCCACCGATGTCCATCTGAATGTGGTAAAAAAAAATGCTTGGAAGAAGGAATGTACACACTTTCCTTATTAATAAAACATCACAGAAATTAATTTATCTGTAACTCGTTCCAGTATGATAATAAAAGTTCAAGTTGAGCTGTCTTTATAGGATTATGGAAATTAGCTTCTTGATCCGGGGGTATGTTTGTTGCGAAATCATATCGATTTAAAATTATCGCAAGTACACAGTTCGTCAACAAGTAGTAAAATATATTTTGAGTTCAAGTATTGTCCTCATAAAGGTTGTACTAGTTCAAATTTGAATTAACTTACACTTAATCGAAATAAATGCAAGATTATAATTAAATGTAAGTTTTATAAAAATATGATGATGAAAAGCATACTAGGATCCCGAATCCTCTTATATTAATCCCTTTTAATCTTGAATCTTACAATTTGACAAACATGATTCAATTATGAAGATCAACATTATTAAATTGTTTAACAATATTTCGAGTAAAATTAAATATATTCTTATATGTAATTCGACTATATTTTTATGAAGGATACGAATATGTATAAAGGATTTATGAATATTTAAATATCTTGTACAATATAGCGGTATATTTATATTCTCTATTTGGACATTACGACAATTGACAATGCGTTTAACTTATTTTCAATCTTTCAAAGGTAAAATAAGCTACAAAATTTATACAACTATTGAGCATATAATTGTAGAAAAGTTTCTGCGTGTATATTCCAATTTCTGGCGAGTCTTTTGTCTAAATTCTGGCAGTTTGCATGCATCTCTTTTTTCAATTCTGCTATGTGTACAGAAAATGACTGCCAGAATTTTGCCAAAATACACTTTGCAGTTTTCTATTGAAAAAGACCAAACAGATAATGCCACAACAACATCCGTTGAAATTCTGGTAGCAATTCCTCTTTACAAGGGGAATTACTGCTCTTTGTTTTTTGAATTAAGCTAGTATGCCATCCCCTTTGACATAGGGGATGACATACTAGCCAAGTGGCACCCCCCTATTGGGGGG
>CAIGRB010133183.1:1384-15159 GCA_903798255.1 Fraxinus quadrangulata
AAACTTGATTATTAAAATTTAAAATTTATATTCTTAATTTTGGAACGAGTGATACCGAATCCTTACTTATGAAATTTTCCCTAACATAATCCTATATTTTAATTTTCGTTCGGGCATGTAATTGACTCGACAAAATAAACAATTTTCTAATTTCAAAAATAAACGCTGCGACTCGTATGATTTTGAAATTTTGGATTCTTTGATATCCAGCTCCACAATTCCTGCAAGAAACCTTTAAAATCCTCACGTTCCCCTAGGAATCAGCAAAATCGCCATTGCCCAAGAACCCATACCCCTTTTTCTCCATCTATCTATAACCAAATTGTTGACAATAATATCACGTATAATCGATCTAATCATTATTGCAAGATTTAGAGCAATCGCATTTCGTAATCAAGTCAACAGCCACCAAAGCACATATATTCTGCCAGAATCTGTTATTTTTCGCTTCTGGGTACAATTTCTCAATTCGATTCGAAGAATCCTGTGAAAGAAAATGGCCGCATATGCGGCAACTTGGCGCTTGGCACAATTAAGAACTTGGTCCTGCAGAACCCACTTGTTTAGTGCGAACAGGTTCGAAGCCAGACCCATTTCGGAGCTAGCCAAATCTAATGGCAAACGACTCTTTCTGGTCGACACATTAGCCCTTGTAAGCAATTTCTTGCATTTACTAGGTAACATTGAGTTAGGGGTTTGATTGATTCAGGATTTGAATTACATAGGATTGATATAAATTATATTTGAATATTTGTTACAAAAGGTGAGGAGATTAGAGGCTCAAGGAGTTCCATCAAAGCAAGCGGAGGCTATTACATCTGCCATGACTGAAGTGCTCAATGATAGCTTAGAAAATGTGTCTTATTCCTTCGTTTCTAAAGGCGAAATGCAGAAAGTAAGCTCCTCCTCCCTGCGGTTACTTCTTTCCTATTTAGTTTCCCGGTTTTTGCTTGTTATTTTTATTTTTCTGGTTATATGTTTTGATATTTAGCCCCTGTTTGGTGGGTTAATTTTAACCACACATTTCATCGGATTAAGAACTTTTGAACTACAAATTTCATGACTTCTATCAAAATCTACTGATTTTTGTCCTCACCAAACGGGGGCTTGGTACTGAATATGGAATGTGCATTTTTTGTTAAGTGGCTTCTTTATGTTTTGTTTCTTTCTTTCAGAATGAGATGACCCAGGAAGCCAATTTGTCCCAATTCAAATCTGAAGTTAAAAGCTCTCAGGTAGCCCACATAATTCACGTGCTTTATTTGGGGAATATTTCAGCCATTGTGCCTCTATTAGCGGCACTTTCAGTTTCCAATTGGTTGAAGGAGTTGATATCATGACAAAATATATCCTGCATGGCTAATTTTCTTTGTTAAACATTGTCATGATCTTATTTGCTTGCAGCGTGAAAACGTGTTGAAGAATTTTCTTTAGATTACTGAAGCAAGAGGATTGTTTATTACTAAAAGGCCTTAATAACAGTCATTTCAAATTGATCAATGCGAGTTGAAGAGAATTATGTGGTCTCTTAGTGGTTAGGAATATCACAGTGGTTCTAGAGGTTACCTTGCCTACAATGCACATGCCCAAGATTTGACCTGCACGATAACAAATAATAGTTCCATATATTGCATGAGGTATTGGCTTTGTTTTGTCATTGCAAAATGTGGTTTCTGCAAAATCTCAAGTTATATTGCCTGCATACAAGGTTTGCATGTCTGTCGCGCTTTAATTTCTGACTCCAAAACAGTCCAATTCAAGAACGACAAAGGTCTGTCATTTATTTGATACTTGAAGCTAAAGCAAGTGGGAAGCCTTTTAACGTTGTCATGCAGAGGTTAAAAGGGTCCTTGTAAGTTCTTATACTTGCAGCCTAGTTTGTAGAATAGCAAGGAGGAAGTGTACATGTAGTTATTAGACTATTTATAGAAAGGGAAGTTTCAAGACTATTTAGAGGGCTCAATTCACATAATCCTTACGCTCTTCTATTTTGTCTTTACTTTCTGTTAGACCTATATTTTTCTCAAGGTTATCACGTGTGTTAATTCGATTCAAAGAAATTTTCATGGGTATTCAATTCTTTCACTGATCAGTCATCTGTTTCTTTGGACTGGGAATTCCATGAGATCTTTGCAGGCTAGGGAATACTTACATAATCTGTTTGTGGTAGAAAATTACTTGGATCCTACGAGTTGTTCCTACATACATGGGAGGAGCTTTGACCTCTTCAATTGTTTATTTCTCCAATGTCAAAATGATTGATGTGGAATAATTGTAGGACAAAACTTTCCACCTTTTATTTATGTTTTACCTCTATTATCTATACCATGGCCCCTGTTGTCAAGAGAAATAGAAAGAAAAAATATAGGCAATGTGGAGGTTATATGTGATCTCTGGATACTTGTGGGTTGAAGATTTGATGAGCATAATAGCCCAGGAAGTGCTACATAATTCATCAGGATTAAATCAAATAAACATGCTAAACATGTTATATATTAGTATTTATGAAACTAGCAAACACTTAACTAAGTAACTCTTCCAGTCATTCTTCAGCATTTATTTTTCAAGTTTGAAAAAGAAGAATCATCATGAAACTTTTTTGGTATTTTATACGGTTGGGAGACCCTGCTACAAAACTGTCATTGTTGTGATAGAGAAACCTTCGACACCTTATTGGAGAAGCGATTGCTATCTGATTCAAGAATGATAAAGAGATTTTTATTTTTTAAAATTTTAAAATTTTTATTTTCATGTCTACAATAGTTTTGATGCTGTGAAAATTCCAATTTATTATTGGGGCTTGTTACCTTGCATGATCTAATCACTTTGGTTGGTTGCCAGTAGATTATGTGGGATATTTGTATCAGAAAAGTGAAGTAAATAATAAAGAAAATAATTCGTGCATCCTTTTGACATTTTGTTGAATGAAGAGTTGAAGGGAGAATGTGTACTCAGTGGGTTGAATGAAATTGACAAGTGTTACAGGAATTCTATGTGATAGGGAGATTCATTGGAGTCAAAAGGCAAGTTCTACAAAATAGTGATTGGACCGGCAAGATGTGAATAAGATAAATGTAGCAGAAATGTGAATGGTATGATGGATGCTCAGTCATACTATAATGGATAAGCTAAAAAATGAAAAGACATGCCAACAAGTTGACATGGGGCCGATTGAGAATAAATTAGAGGGAGGACGATTTAGGTAGTTGGATTATGTTTTGGATTGACCTAAAGAGGCTCCTCTTCATAGCAGATCTACCTAGATCCAGCAATGAACATAGCAGTATGGTGCAAATGGATTCATTTAATTGACCCCAAATTTACGAGGAATGAGGCTCTGATTGTTGTTGGAAATTTGATAAAATTGATTGTTACAATTTTCTGGAAATTTTCCATGGTTTTGCTGGAATTCTCATGTGGGAATGTGTTCCCACAGCTTCCCACCTACAAAAAGCAAGATAAGGGAAAAATAATTAATTCTCTCTTCCTCTCTCTTGAAATGTACATTAATTTTTGATACTAAAATGCTACATGGGGATTTTAACAATTTTTGATCAACACATTAGGTAGTATGCCTTTTTGAAATAAGTTTAGAAGATCTCCTTCCATCTTAAATTATTTTTGGTGCTTTCACTTGGCATGAATATCCAGGATCTGTTTGGCATGATTTTTGCTTTTGCTTTTGCTTACTGTAGAAGAGGTTTTGAAGGAAGTTATCTTAATTTTTGTTTAGAAACTAAGCCCCGACCTTTATTTGGCATTATAAAGTTTTCCCAATTTTTTCAACAGTGGCATATTAATTAAAATGTGCCTACCCACATCCGCAATTTCTCTGTACTGGATTACAACAATTGAAAATTGATTTTCCATTCATGCCCTCAATGTCAAATTCCAAATTACAACGTTACCCTCGATGGCACGGAAACAATTTTTTGTTGTCAGTACAAAACAATTTTGAGGGTAGTTTTGGAAACATAAAATTTTGCATTAAAAAAAGGGTCAATTGTACAACTTAAAGAAAGTGATAAGACTGCATTTCATCACTCAAAGGCCCACTTAACTGTAGACAACATTGTTTTCGAGTAAAAAAAGGCCGTCAAATGGAGGCTAATTTTTAAAAGCGCTTCCTATTTCGAAAATGCTTTTAGAGGAAGTTAAATTGGACTAACTTCTTCTAAAAACTCTTCTAACAGGAAAAGTAATTTCATAAAATTAGTTTAACGGGTTCAAAAGTAGTTTTTGAGTCTCAAAAGCTCATTTTGCCTTTTAAAAGCCATGCCAAATTGACCCTTAGATGAATGAAAAGTTATTTGGTTTGCATAGTTTCCCATTTCATCTCTTGATGTTGAATAGAGACATAACTTCATATTTGAAAGGAAATGGAGTTATTCCATTTGGGATGGAGAGAGTGCAATTTTTGTATGGAAAGAAGACAATGGTATTTTCTTATTTGGTTGACCCAAGTTTATTAAAAGTTTGTCGTTTGTCGTTGTTCTATGTGATAGTGAAATATTTTGTTGGGTTAGGAACTTAACCCTCACTTTTTAGAATTCATCACTACTAGAAGACACTTATGCATGAAGCACAGGCCCTTCTGATGGAAGCTATTTACGAACAAATAGATTGGTTCCTACTTTCGGGATAAGCATGACATTGAGGACTTGCTCTTTTTATCTTATACCAATTGAGGATTTGACTTTACAAAACATTAGAAAATCTGTATTATCCATTAGACATTGAACAATATCGATTCCAATTTTTTCGATACCTGACTTTTCTACTGCGTACTCTCTAATATTGGATGTGCCCATTATTCTTTATGGCTTCCTTGATGAGCATTTTATGAACATGTGAGCTGATGCAAACAATTCAGTAATTGAACATTTAATTCCTCATGTTAGGAGCTCTAATTGGTTGACCAGAAATCAATTTGGTATTGATAAGAAGCATGGAGAGGATAAACATATTTTGTAGCTCACTTTGTTGACCTCGCTTTTCAAGAAACATATAAATTCTATATGGAAAACCGAAATTTATGCTCAGTTTATTTCTTTTGAGCACTCAAACTCCAGAGGAACACTTGTCATGAATTCATTTGTTATATGTTTGGTTCCAAATGCAGGATCACCATTTTTCTCTGTTACAACACGAGACTGAAAAACTCAAGAGTGATATAGAAAAAATGCGCAGTGAGTTGAGGTCTGTATGTATACAGTGTGAACTGCATATGATACCATTTTTTTGTTCATATTTGTCTGTTTTGAACATCAAATGATAATCATTTTCTTACAGATATGAAATGGACAAAGTTACAGCTGGGCAGCGTTTGGATCTTAATCTTGAAAGGGGGTAAGTTGTCCCAATAACCAAGATCACGTATTATGTACACTTTCAGTTACGTATGGATACTTTTAGGTTGTTTATGTGTATTTCTGCCTATGCAGGAGAATTCGGGACGAGTTGTCCAATCAAAATCAAGAAACTACTAACCTGACTAACAAACTCGACAGAGTGAGTATATCTAGCTGCTGGAAAATAATTTGCTCCACTTGGTGTATTTTTGACCTTATCACTTCCAAATTTATTTTTTCTCAGGAAATTCATGCATTGCGGGCTCAGTTGGAAGCTGCAAAATACGACGTGATAAAATACTGCATAGGTACCCTTGCCTCTGTATCTGCTGTTGGTCTAGCTGTGATCCGAATCCTGATGTAACTTGGCACTGCAAAGTAATTCCGATTTTAGAGGAATTATATTAATTGTCATGTTTAAATTCCTTGGATATTAAATGGAAAAGAAGAAAGGTAGAACTTCCTTCTAATAGTAACATTCAAAGCAACATTGTAATCTCTTGATCTTTCATTTCGTCAAACATAGTAGTAGACATAGGTGTATTCTTTTTCGAAATTTGTGGTTGGCTTTTTATCAAGAACTTGATTAATACTAGTGGCTAAATCTTGATATTTTAAGTAAATTTGAGCATTTTTCTTTTCAAGGTGATGTTCTCATATGGATTTTGCTTTCCGAAGGTCATTGACCTTGTAATAGCACAATGGCTACAATATCAATCTAGGTGGCACTAATTAGAAGTGATAATATGTAACCCAGTAACATTGGTGTTAAGCACCAGTAAGACTGTGCCCCTGTTTGACAATCATTATTTTTAAACTATTTTTTCTACATATTCATTTTCAATCACATTCACACAATAAAATATTTTACACATAAATTCAAAAAAATTTCATACATTTTAACCATACATTCTCCTAAAAATTACTATTCAAAACTTTATTTTTTTCAAATAATGATTGTGAAACAGGGGTTGAATAACATTAGTCGTTATTATACTTTTCATCATACATTACTTAGTGCCACCTAGATTAATATATAAGGGGTGCTATATATGGAGAAACTAGAAAGTGCCAATTTATTTCGATTAGTGTTGTTTATCACCTTTGATAGTCACTGGTATGATAGCAAAGTCACTAACACTTAAAAATGGGATAATTATAAGAATAATGTTATCTAGTGTGGTGGGACGACTTTTTTCTTTCACAATAAGACTTGAATACCAATGTGCGTTCAGAGCACAAGTAATTGTCATCTAGATTGATGCTTGATATTAGTAATACTGCATAACATTACTAGATTAATAAATAGTAAATTTGTTTTTGCCCTCTATTTTTGTTTTCACCATAAACGGTAATATAAAAACTACATTAATAAAATAGTTTGGCTGTAATCTATGATGTTCCCCTTATTTTATTTGTTGTACTAAAATGCCAAAAAATAAGTGTAATAGTATGTTTATCTATCTTCTATTGAAAAATGCAACAATAAGCAAGATAAAAATTGTTTCTTAATTTTTTCTGGGGAATTGACATAAATGGTCTCTAGCTTATGGGTTTGCTTGCAAATGATCCCTAACCTTGAAATATCGAAGCAAATACCTCTGAACTTTTCATTTAACAATCATACTTATTGTACAATGTTGTTGACATCATTGTTGACATATGCATGTGTTATGAAGTCATTTGACAGTTTAGAAAATAATTTAGAGTAATGTTATAGGTACAAGGAAATTTTCACAGAAATTTTATAGGATTTCACATGGCACAAATTTATTGGCAGATGACAAAAAATCAAAAATCTGTCTACAAATCAGTGTTGTTGTATATGGATTCTATGAGAGAATCCTTGTAAAGGAAATTTCTAATAATTTATCATTCCAATCAACACTTTTATACCACCCACAACATTGTCAATAATGTTGTAAAAAAACAGTATTATCCTAAATTTTAAATGGCGCATTTGATCATTCCGAATGGATTCCATTAGGACTGGCTGTAAACTTTTGATATGAAGAACTTCAGTCAAATAAATAAAATAAGTAAAAAGACAAAAGTGATATTTTAGAATCTCGTCTACATTTAGAAACTCCATAGACGTGCTAGCAATATTTTATATTTCGTGTAAATTTAAATGTGATTTGTTTTTACTTAAAAAATTTTAAAAGATACATGGACGTCAATCTATTTGAACTTGTTAGACATCAATGTCATATAAATTAAAAGTTTCTCGATATTTACTTTTTCTCCCCACCACATTATCTAGACACAGTCTTCATTAGCTTGTATTGTAAATGAATTTTTAAATACATTGCTACTTTTGCTTACATGACGTGAATTTTAAAACAATTCATGATTGCATTGGGACGTTCTTATGAAAGATTGGTTCCAAGGACGAGTTGTCTTTTCTTTTATAATATTTTATTAGTTTTTCTTTTCATTTATCTTAAAATTTTATTTAATGTTTTTAATTAAGGACATTTTAGTCTTTTACCAAAACTTTGACCTATTTGACGATTCCATTAAGTGAGATGTTATTGATTAACTTGTCTATTTTAATAAATTTAGTTATGAGAAAATGGCTGTAACAACTCAACAAGGAGAAGTATATTTCCCAATGATCATATTTGAGGACAATGGTATTGCCTTGGGAGTGAATACTAGATCAAGAAACAATGACAAATATCCATCTTTTGTATCCAATTTACATTCCTCAAAATCAAACTATTATTCTCTATCCCTCGGTCACAAAATCATTGAGGTGTAATAGCACTGATGAGTCAATTCAAGCGTTACAAATTCCTAAACTAGATTTATCGATGTGTAAAATAAGTCAAATTTGACTATTTTGGTAGAGATTTGGTGTGCCCATTTAAAAATGTAATATAGTTGGGACCAAATTGTGTAAGATGTTCGACAAAATCACGTCTCTAGAAAAATATCTTCAAAATTTATGAGCAAGAGTCATTAACCTCGCGAATCAACCTGGGCATCCATATTCTTCATCCACAAAATCATGTAAGAGGAACCTCTTAAGAAAATTTTAAACATGTTAAAATAGTGAATGTTTGTAAGACTTAATTAAAAACAAAACACCCATGTTCCCACATGCCAAAATCATGTTTAAAACTTTACATTATTACATATAGTATTACATTTGTGATTTTACGTTATTGGGCTTTTAGAAAATAAACTTTCGTACTTTACAAATTGATTGGGCCAACCCACATCTTCATGGACTGGGCTAGGCCCAATCTAACATATGATTAAGACGCAGTCCATCAACTAACCAACTGTATTGCCAAGAAATTCAAATCTAACGGCTAGTTGTCGACTCTCTCGCCGCCTAAACACTCGCTCTAACGGTCATTTTTCCCTCTCAACCCCATTCTGTTCTCCCAAATTCTCTATAAAACCTTCCCTCATTGAACAAATTCTATTCCTCTCTCTCTATCTCCTCTGTACTTTTCACCAGCGTTGGCCATCAGAATTTCTTAATACTCCGGCGAAGCGAAATCACAGAACCCAGTTGATTTTTGAGTAAATTCTTAATCCCAAATCCAAATGGAAACCCCATTATCCACCAGAAGAGTAACAAGATCCCAAACCATGGCTGCTGTCGCTGACAACAGTACTAACAACAAAAACAATATGGAAGTCTCAAGTAAGTTTAAAATTTTATTCTTCTTTTTCTTGGTTTGCAGTATTATATTCTTAATTCTTGGATAAATCTGTTTTTGAATCTTTTTCCCATGTTATTTCTCAAGAATCTGAAAAGACTGTGACAAAATCAAGGCATATGAGTAACAAAAAGGGACAAGATCGATCAGCTTTTATGGATATAACAAATGATTCCCCAATTGTTGGGCTTGCGAAGGGGAATTTGAAAACCCCATCATCAACAATGTCCAAGAAGAGGATCAACGGTCAAGCCAAGATCACCGGCACACCGGGCTCGGGAGAAGCCTTATTGAGAGATCAAGTGAAGTCTCTTTTGCAGAAAGTTGAAGAAGAGGCTGAGCTTTCCAAAATTACTTTGCAACAGAAGCCATTTTTTAACCTTGTCAACTCTCCAATGGGCCTTCTTGCACCCACTCCTGCAAATACACCCCAAATCTTGCCTTATGTTATACCATCCCCAGTTGAAGACAAGTTTTTGATCCCTCAGGTTCCTAATCAGATAATAAGTAAGATCTCAGATGGGGAGAAACAAGATGCATTTGAGTCTGAGAAGTGTGTGGTTACAAGGTCTCTGCTATTGGAATTTTTTGAGAAATCAGACAGCTCTGATTCGTCCGTGCTGACATATGAAGGTGAAGGCGGTGAAAGTAGCAAAGTGAAGCTATCGACATCTGAAGATGATACATCAATTTGGTCTATTCAGGTAAACGCAAGCAGTAATAGAGACGACTGCGAAGAAGAAGACGAGGACTTCTTTGAAGAGGAGGTAAAAAATGAATGCGATTATGACTACAATTTTGTGGATGAAGAAGAAGATTACGATCAAGGATTAGTTGATGAACTATGTGATCGAATGATCAAAATGAATGTGAATGGATGCAAGAAAATGGTTAAATTCAGTGGAAAACATACTCGATTTGTGTACGGCAGTGACGATGAACTTGAAGGAGAAGTAGTAGTAGCATGCGATGGTGAAATTGAATCTCCCGCTTCATAACATAATTATTGTTTGAAGGATGTGCGAGGAATTTTTGCTAGTGTGTTTTTTCTATTTCTGCTTATTCTTGTTTTTGGTCATTTTTTGATTTGGATTAATACACTGATGCAGGATCATGTGAAGTAAACTGCCAATAATTACATTAAAAATAGTAAATCAAGTGAGCCATTTGTTGCACTATATTACAGGTCATATAGTTACAAGCTGGGACAGAACGGTTCAGAGGGAGCCAAAATGTCTTAATAATCGATCAAGAAATTCAAGAACTAGTGACCCACTGGGACCTTTCAGGGCAAAATAACATGTATTTTTAAACTCCATAGACGGTTAATTCTGAGTTCGTTTTAAATTGTAGTTACCTTGAAAATAGTAAATAACATTGTATTTTTTACTTTGGTGGCTCTATTATGTTACTTTCAATTTTACTGCCATCACATCAAAAAAGGCTGCTTAGGCAAGACTTCGATCCATCAAGGCCACGAGATTTTCTGTTCATATCAAATTCTCACTGTAATTTTTAGAAATACTTTTAGCAAAGCCAAATAAAGCCTCTACTTTATTAAATCAATTTACTCAAAGTTCCACGCTATATAACATAGATATAGAGAGAATGACTTTTCTCAAAGTATAATAAATATTTACATTGTATTCAACTCCAAAAGACTGCAGCTTATTAGAACCAAGGGTGCCATGTTGGATCCATCATGCATAAGTTTCTTGGAGTGAGAGCAGCTTCAACCAACTCTGTTACACCCCTCTGAACAGATTGGGGTGGATCCGTACTATTTTCATCCTATTTTAATCACATAAACACCGAGTCAGGGTATGTAAGTGACACAAAACTGGTACAAAGAAATTTCACACCAAATTTCATGAAAAATACCAGAGCTAAAACGTTAAATATTAAATCCTGTTGACTCATAAAAAAACTCAACTCTCCATAAACACAGTTCTTTGCAACGTGGCTTCTTTTCCCACTAATCTCAATCCAACAATGCATCAGTCAAAAAGTTGGAACAAAATCAATACACAACTTGCTTCTCAAGTTCAATATTTTAAATTGGTGGTTACTCCACTCCTTGTGACTCTTTTCTCATTAAACATTCTTGTAGGGATACATATCCATCTTAACGTCCTCAATTCTGCTGCATTCAAATTTCAAACATTTTCTAATTTAGTGGCCCCACTATCAAGCATAGCATCTTCTATGAATCTCCTCATCGCAGAATTCAAACAAACACTTCTTTTTGTCCAACCTACTCTAATCATGTGCATTACATCTTCAAGTCCTAATGTAAGAATTACCATTACTATTTCAGAAAACAGGATTGACCACGGTGACTCACTATCATCCTTATTCCAAACTTGATTAAAAAGATATTCAGCATATTCCATCTTAGATCCAATTATCCTAAACACTTAGATCCTCAAGTGATGCTCCAAGATCAGTATTATCTTCAGAAAAAATGAAAATATTGATGCATCAGTTAGAAATAAAGAAAATATAGATGCATCAGTTTAAACAAATATATACGTGTCAATAAAACTCTTTTAACAGCTGAAGCATCTAATATCTAGTGTTACAAAACTTCATAAATAAGCTGGTGAAAACATACCTCTTCAGAGATGTACGATGGGGCTATTCCATTGATCCGGCCTATAACGTTCTCAATATTAGTAGTGACCTTCAGTTTTAGGTCAGCAGAATTCAAACTACCCCCTCCAACAACAGGAGCAGGAGGCATTCCAAGAGGTCTTCTCCAGGACCAAGATAACAACTCATCACGGAAAAACATAGCCAAATGATGCCAAATATGCTGACTTTGCTGCATCAGGGTATTTCAAAAACAATAATAATCCACTCACTAAGGAAGAAAACATTTTAAGAAGGTACGGGAAATTGCACTTACTTTAAGTGAACCCACAGCTTGAGCAGCTGCACACATGGCTGTGACAATAAGGCCTTCCACTCCAAAATGAGAGAAAAAGGCCTGCAGATTCCTTGTTAGGCGGAAAGGAACTGGTTCATTAAACTCAATCATCCCATTTGCATCATATGCTGGATGAAAATCCGTCTGGAAAATTTTCCCCGTGTTCTTAGCAAAAAGAATCTTGTTTGGAGACCTTCCTCCAATTTGTAGCATGAAGGACACAAAACTTGAAAGAGCCAACTGGATGGCAAACTGCTTTTTAAATGCCCACATATGATTTCCACTAGACAAAGTTTTGTACATATACTGCGAGAATATGCTGTCTGTCACTATATTTTTTGTAATATCATTGTACGCTTCAAGACGAAGATTTACCACCTCTTCCGGTGATATCTGTCTACATATGGCTTGATTCAGTTGCTCTTTGAAATGAGTGATAGGTAAATCTGCTTCTCGATCATTTCTAGCACAATGATTCTCATATACCTCCAGGAAAGTGCTGTACATCAGATCATCTTCAACCATACGGACCTACAGAAATAATTAAAAGAACGAGGAAAAAGTGTCGCAGCATAAAGAAGGAACGTATTAGTTGCCACATTTTGCAGATTGCAGAAAGTAGGATAAACAACTCATTCCAGACTTTCAGTAATCATATTATCCGATAAAAAACAAGTCATAGATTAATTGTTATTAGTGTGTGTAATTGTATAGTTCAGGAAAGAAGACGTTATATTGTCTGCTGGGTAACTAGCAGAAAGATATGAAACCAAGCTGACAGGTTAATACACAGCACATACTAGACAGAAACGAGGCCCCTTATCCAGTAATCAATTATGGAAACAGCATTAGCATACAAAATTGCAGCCCATAAAGAAACAATAATTTAATGATCAGAATCAAAAATAGAAAAAACAGTATAAAGACATCCTATTGGAGCAAGCTTCTATAACCATATTAGCATACATACACAAACCATGCACTAGATACGTAGATATGTACAAGACATTATTTAATCAGAAAAATTAATAGCAGAAAAATTTCATCAAATTATACAGGATGAAACAATAGCATTGCACATAATAGGTTAGAACTAGCTTTACTACCTGTGACCAAACTGGAATGATAATTGGCGTGTGAATGCAGATATGTCGACGCCGTGATTCCTCATGTTTATCAAACATTCTATTCATCACCCGAAAGAGTTGCAAGATTCGTTCATCACTTCTAGCATTCGGCGTCAAAGACGTCTGAACTATAAAATGTCGCTGGGAGCCATCAGACCCAATTAAAGTCAAACGGCGGAAACTGCTTCCATGCCTTCTTACAATTGGAATGTCAGCTCCCACCCTGTCTAACTTAACTGTATGATCTGGTGCAACCTCCTGAAATGATAAATGTTTAATGCATTTTAACCTCTATGATTGAACCAAGAATGAAAGGCAAGAACTAAAGGTGCCCTCACTTCTCTCTGATATGAGAAAAATCAAATTAAAAAGTTTCAAAATATGACACAACGCACCTGATCAGTAAAATATTGTCCTGGTACTTCCACTTCAACAACGTGGAAGTCTCGCAACACCTTGCTTTCATCTTCCAGTTTCAAAATAGCTGGAAACCGGTCCTCAACATTTCTCTGGAGAATATTTTTCCAATGCTTTAATCTTTGGGTTAGTTCAGCAAGGGTTGCCGGAAATGTGGCAGTATTTTCTGGGTCAAGATCACGTTCAAAATCATGTTTGTACTCTCCCACAAATTCAACATGCTTGTTCACGGCTTCTGCAGAAAAACAAGCTCTGCAAACACCAGAGAGCTCCT
>CAIGRB010133183.1:15271-28879 GCA_903798255.1 Fraxinus quadrangulata
TAAGGAAAACATGGACGATGAGAATTTGAGTCCGCATACCAATTCCTTTGTGTTGAAGAAAGTATCACTAAACATTACTACAAAATGTGAGAAATATGAAGAATTGAAAATAACATCATTGGCCTTTATCGAGAGCGAACTCAATGATGAGAAATCAAATCATGCTTCGTTTATGAAGGAATGCAATTTACAAATTATCCGTGAAGAAAATATAACAAGCATGATATGAATAAAGTTGATTTTGAAGAATGCAACCGAAGAATATAATGGCGTTTATTGAGCACATCAAGAAATAGTCATTTTTTCAATAACTGTATTTGCAAAAAAATTTGACTATTTTCCTCCGATTAATTGATTTTTTTCTTCTAGAAAACTCGATGATGAGTTTTATTCAAATGGAAGTGAATGATGTAGTACATCACAACTACAATTAATAGTTTCACTTTATCTAGGAATTTGTCTTTTTTAAATTATCTTTTCTAATTTCATTTTCTAGTTGTAATAGGTTTATTCTTAAATCTTGTTTAGATTAGGATTAGGATTAGTTTATTTTCTTTTAGAATTTAGTTTCCTTATTTTGGTTTCTTTTATTAATAGGATTAGAGAATAATTTTGCCTATAAATATAGGGGTATTGTACACTTTTCAAGACAATCAATCATTATCTATACAAAGCAAAATTATTCCAATATAATTCTTATTTTCAATTATAAGAATTTCATAAACGCTTCTGCACCAAGATTGGTATCAGAGCAAGAAATTCACCTCAATCTGATGGCCGAGGACGGTTCGAGTGGCAAACAAACCACCAACAACGAACAGAGGTTTGAAAAAACTGAACGACGACTAGAAGGGATTGATGAAGCTCTTCACAATACCACGCAGATGCTAACTGTGACGACTATTGAGAAGCATCATGCACCTAGGGCAGAATAGACGAGCATGCAGAAAAATGTATAAGGAGATATCAACTCAAATTCCGACGATGAGGAAGAAGATGCTAACCTGAATGTAAAAAATCATGGGGTTCCAGCAAGGAGGGAGACACCCTATACCCCAGCCCCACGTCGACCCAGGTTTGGGAGGACGCCGGCCCCTTGCAGATGATCGACTCCGGCAGCAGCAGAACCCAAAAATCTACGATTGAGTTGCCTGGCGTGCAAACGCAGTTGCGAATCGCGACCCTCACGAGGCTGCCCCTCTACGGTTCTACAAGCGAAGAAATGGGCGAGATGAAGGCAATCTCCGGCGAGGGGTTCCAATCGGCGGCGACGATGAGCTCAATGACCGACCGCGAGCTCCGACGAGAAATCTTGAGCGAGAGGCAGAGACGCAATTTGATTTCAGGGAAGGAGTTGATTTTGACCATAGGTTTAATTTTGACCGAAGATATAGGGTGGATGAAGGAATCAATTTTGACCCACACAATTTTGACCATGTTATAATGTTGACCGAGGTTACAATGTTTACCGAGGAGTTAATTTTGATCGAAGTCCTAATTTTCAGTAGAGGACTAGAGGCCTTCAACAAAGGTGGCCACGGGGTTTCGACTATTCATCCGAAGAAAATTTTCGACCAAGGGCAAATAATCGAGGCACAAAAGTTCAAGAATTTAAGATGAAGATGGACTTGCCAAGTTTTGACGACCGATTAAACATTGAATATTTTTTGGATTGGATCCATACCGTCGAACAACTATTTGAACATCTCGGAACAAAGCCAAGTTAAACTCGTGGCGTATAAATTAAAAGGTGGAGCTTCAGCATAGTGGGAACAACTTCAATTTAATCGTCAAAAATTGCCTTGAGTAGAATAAGTTTCTTGAATTCGTCGTCGAAAATTGCCTTGAGTACGGGTTGTGGTCTTATTCATCTAATTTTCCACTTTCATTGCTAAATTGGCTGCATCTGCTATGGTCCAAACCTCCTGAAGAAGCTAGTCGATCTTGAAGGACTAATTTTAGGCCTCCTATATATCGAGCAACTAATTGAGCTTCTATTTCAGACAAATTAACTCGGGCATTTAAACGATAGAATTCCTCTGTGTACTCGTTTACTGTTCGGTTGTTCTGTCGACAATTCTGCTATTGTTGGTACAAAAATTGTTCATAATCTAGAGGGAGAAATCGTCTTTGCAACAATCGTTTCATCTTGGGCTTGCACACGTTTTCCTTGTCGTTGACGATTAAATTGAAGTTGTTCCGATTGACGTTTAACTACTAATGCTAATATAGTGCGCGGCTCTTCGGAAGCAACTATACAGACTCCTGCTAAAGTTCAAAAGTTACTTGCTCATTTTGCTAATATAGCACCTAATGAGTTACCAAATGAGTTGTCCCCTATGCGAAACATTCAACATCATATTGATTTGGCACCTGGGTAGTCTGCCTAACTTACCACATTATCGCATGAGCTCAATAGAACATGAAAAGTTGCAGCGACAAGTTAATGAGCTACTTGATAAAAGGTTGATCCATGAGAGTTTTGAGTCCTAGTGCAGTTCCCGCTTTACTCACTCCAAAGAAGGATGGCAGTTGGCGAATGTGTATAGATAGCCGTGCTATTAATAAAATAACAATCCAGTATCGTTTTCCCATCCCGCGTCTTAATGATATGCTCGACAGGTTAGAAGGGGCAGTGGTATTCACCAAACTTGATTTAAGGAGTGGCCATCATCAGATCTGTATTCGAACTGGCTACGAGTGAAAAACAGCTTTCAAAACCATGGGCTCTACGAGTGGTTAGTGATGCCATTTGGGTTGTCACACACACCAAGCACATTCATGCGATTAATGAACCAAGTTCTTCGTCCATTTCTGGAAAATTCATGGTGGTTTATTTTGATAATATTCTTATCTACAGCAAGAATGAAGATGAGCACTTCTCACATCTTAAAGAAGTTCTCTCAATCCTGCGAGATAATAAATTGTATTATCTCAAGAAGGTCAACCAATCGAATTTTTCAGTGAAAAGGTTAGTGAGTCTCGACAAAAGTGGACTACTTATGAGTTAAAATTTTATGCTATTATTCGAGCTTTAAAGCATTGGGAACATTACTTGATACAACGAGAATTTGTGTTAATGGGTCATCAAGCTTTGCAGTTTGTTAATTATCAAAAAACAATGGTTCGAATGCACGCTTGGTGGATCACCTTTTTTGCAGAAATTCACTTTTGTTATAAAGCATAAATCAGACCAGCAGAATAAAGTAGTGGACGCTTTAAGTCAACGAGCATCTCTTTTAGCTACAATTAGCACAGAAGTAGCTGGGCTCGATTGTTTTAAGGAACTTTATGCAACTAATGAAGATTTTGGCGATATATGGACTCGATGCAGTAATAAGGAATTTATACCCGATTACCTTCTTAGAAGGATTCTTGTTTAAAGGGGACATGTTGGTTGAGATAAGACAATCAGCTTGGTTGAGAGATTTTATTGGCCTCAACTCAAAAGAGACATTGGTCATTTTTTTCAGCATTGTCCAATATGTCAGAAAGCTAAGGGAAAAGCTCAAAATACTGGACTTTATACCCAATTGCCGGCTTTAGAAACAATATGGCAAGATCTCACTATGGATTTTGTTCTAGGTCTTCCACGGACTCAACAGGGAGTTGATTCTATTTTGGTTGTAATTGATCGATTTTAAAAAATGGCTCACTTTCTTCATTGTAAGAAAAATGCAGATGCTTCTTACGTGGCTAATTTATTTTTTTGCGAAATCGTTCGCCTACACTGCATTCCTCGTTCTATAACTTCTGATAGAGATGTAAAGTTTCTAAGTCACTTTTGGAGGACACTATGGAGAATATTTGACACTTCTTTAAAGTTTAGTAGCGCAAGTCATCCACAAACAGATGGACAAAAAGAAGTGGCTAATCGAACTCTTGGCAATATGATTCAAGCAGTTAGTGGAAATAAACCAAAACAATTGGATGCTGCCCTTCCACAAATTGAATTTGCTTTTAATAGTATGCCTAATCAATCCACCAAGAAAACTCCATTTGAAGTCGTTTACACTAGTGTTCCAAGGCATACGATAGATTTGATTCGACTTCCTAATGTCAATTCCAATGCAGAAGAGTTTGCTGAACGTATTCAAAGAATTCATCGCGAAGTAAAAAAAAATTTAGAGGATGCTAATATTCGTTACAAGACTATTGCAGACCAACATCGATGCATTAAGCTGTTCAACGAAGGTGATTTGGTGATGATCCATCTCCGCAAAAATCGTTTTCCTGTTGGCACTTACAATAAGCTTAAAGATAAGAAGATTGGTCCATTTCGCATTCTTCAAAAGATTGGGGATAATGCTTACAAAGTTGACCTTCCAACTGATATAAACATTTTCAATACTTTCAATGTTGCAGATATCTTCGAGTACTTTCCTCCAGATGAGTTTTCCTTGCAACCACAAAACTCGAGGGCGAGTTTTATTCATGTGGAGGGAATTGATGTAATACATCACAACTATAATTAATAGTTTCACTTTATCTAGGAGTTCGTCTTTTTTAAATTCTTTTTTCTAATTTCATTTTCTAGTTGTAATAGGTTTATTCTTAAATCTTGTTTAGATTATGATTAGTTTATTTTCTTTTAGAATCTAGTTTCCTTATTTTTGTTCCTTTTATTAATAAGATTAGAGAATAATTTTGCCTATAAATATAGGGGTATGTACACTTTTCAAGATAATCAATCATATATCAATACAAAGCAAGATTATTTCAATATAATTCTTATTATAAGAATTTCATAAACGCTTCCGCACCAAACATTCATTTAATACAATGATTGTTTGGGAATCTACCACACTAAACCTCCTAATTTAGGCTGACATATCAAACAAGTAAATCGAAGGTGCTTGTCTATTTATTTATTTTAAAAATGAAAAGATAAGGGCATCATATGCAAAGAAAAGTCGACACTTACCTCAAGTTCACTAGCCAGATTGGTGTGTTTGCTTCTAAGAGTCTCCATTATGTCTTTTGCAGCATCAAACGCACTGGCAGCAGAGGCGACAAATCCCAATGCTGTGTTACGCCTCAATGCATTCTGACCAACATCATTGTTGGATGAACTCTGATGCAATGATTGATCATTACCAGATGGTATGCTGCCTTCAACAGTAGCTGACCTTTCAGGTTCTTGCACCTGAGAGCTGCCATCATGCGAACCAAGACCTCCAGTAGATTGAACTCCTCGGTGAATCTGATTGTCTGAGGCTAACGAACTGCCACTCTGACCGGCCACTCGTGAACTTCCACTGGCCAAGCCAATAGAACCAGAAACAGCAGGACCAGAGACATTTTGTTGAGTTCTCTGAGCCACTGCCATTCTGCCATATTCAGATTTGTTTGCAATGTCACGCCGTTCGAGCAAATATGTCCGCAGCCAGTAATATAGCGCCTAAATTTAAAAGATGGTATCAACACCAGAAAGATTAATATTGAAAACTAGATCAATGATTTCTAAAATCAAATTATGATACCACCAGAAAGATTAATATTGAAAACTAGATTAATGATTTTTAAAATCAAATTAAGACCTACCTGAGGATATACAGTGGCAATTTTAAGTAAAACAAGTTTGCAATGTGGAGCTTCAGTCCTTTGTAAGGATAACAATAGTTGAGGAATCCAGGAGAGCCAAACCCAGTGAGGTACTTGATCCAAGTATTTGTCAAATGCCCTCCCTACTGGTTCATTGGAGGGGTCAAAGCTGAGTAGGTACAGGACACGGGCTAGATGGCTTCTGGAATTAGGACTTCCAAATTTGATGCCCTGAAGAAAGCAGCTCACAGCGTATTCTAACCAAATCTCTTCACGGGTTTCTCTGTAAGCCTGGAGACAGCAGAATAGGCATTCAAGCTACTAATGAAATAAAAAAAATTGGTAACTAAACATGACCAATACATTACCATGTCACAATAATTTCCCCAACTAATCCATCCTTTAGGCAAGTTCTTGAAGAGAGCGATAGCATTTGAATACGCAAGATTAGCACCTTCACAATCATTAAGCTTCAACAAAAAATCACCCTTCAGGCGAAAAATTTCAGCCTTGTGTTTGATGGGAAAATACTCTAGGTTAGTATTATTTATCAAATTAAGACCAGTAACTAGTTCTTCCTTCATTTCCAA
Source organism: Fraxinus quadrangulata (assembly GCA_903798255.1). Taxonomy (NCBI): domain Eukaryota; kingdom Viridiplantae; phylum Streptophyta; class Magnoliopsida; order Lamiales; family Oleaceae; genus Fraxinus; species Fraxinus quadrangulata. Next base: position 21,406 of record CAIGRB010133183.1, read on the forward strand.
ATATGCCTTCGCTTGTTCTCTTATTTTAACAAAAGCCTCCTGTAAATACAATACAAAAAACGAAAAACAAGGAAAAGAACTCATCAATGAAATAATTTATCCTACTACCACCACATTAAATCCTCCACTCAGCCAGGAGGCTGATGATGGGGATACGAATGGAGATCAAGGTGGAAAGAGAGCTAAAAAGTAAACGTGAATAGTACACAGCACCTGAACTTCCATAGTAGAGTGACCATACAATTTATCTAGTATAGACACACAAACATCATACAAGCCATGCTTGCGGGCAATATGGGCAAGCTTATTGACATTCCATGCCTTGTCGCGGAAACCAAGATGATGTAGCTGAGGATTTGTATTGACAAAATCCTTAAATGCATCGATAACTGCATTATACATATCATTTCTCCACTGAAGCAAATCATACCAAATAGACATATTGTCCCATTCATTTGGAGTTCTCAGTCTCCATGTCTCAAGGATATCCTTGAGATCTGCATATAGACCACCGTGCCCACCAACAGAATTACCAGAAAGTTTATTTCCATTAGCAATATCCACTACAATCCTAGCTGATTCTTGAACTTCAACTAGCTGCTGAAATTGCTGAAGAAGAGGGATTCTTGCATGAATGGACATTTCAGGCAATTGCCACCACTGATCCAAAGCAAGATCAACACCTTTACCAACTAGGTTTTCGGCCTCCGTCACACCATTTATACTTTTTTCATGAAGGGCAAAATATGCTTGGATAGTACGAAGTTTGGGAGTTTCTTCTACTTGCGCTTTTGGAATAACATGATCTTTCATATACGCCCAGTCAGGTTTTTTCCAGAGATTATCAAGTAATATTTCATAATTCTCGACAATTTTGCCGAAGTCCACCAGCACATCCCATTGACTGAGTTGAGTAGCACAATGGAGCCACTGCTCTTCCCAAAGACACATCTCAGCTTTAGGTACAGTATCGTTGTAAGTCCCTTGAGTAGCCTTCACCATAGCTTGATAGAAAAGGCTTTGCGCCTGTTGCCAATAACCATGCTGAACAAGTGAGAGACCAGATCTAGTTTCTGCAGTAACTGACCGTTTCTTCCACAGACCACACCTCATATCTTCTTCATTAAGTAATCGATAAAGCTCAGCCAGAGACTCAGAACACTTTGTGTCATTCAAGAACAACATCACATGACTTTCTAGTAGTGCTAATGCAATATGCCATGCATTATATGTCCTTCCAATGTATTTAATGAGTTCACTGGGCATCCGTGGCTGGGGATGGCTTAACTGAAGTCCTTCTAAAAGAGCTTGCACAACATTTGGTCGATATGATTGCTGCTTCTTGTGATAGTCTTTTGATAAGAGAGCTATCATGGGCTTAGCTAGTGCTACCTGTTCTTCCTTATGTAAGGACATCCAAACAATAGGAAACACCAAGACCCACAAATGATATGCAACATTTGCATCTGTATGGGCCAGCTCTCTCAGTGGAACAATAAGATCCGCAACCTACAATAAATCCAGATCCAAAAGAACCCGAAAATTACTTGCATTAATAAATTTATAGAGATTCATAAGATGGCTTTGCAATGCCCATAAACATCACTCCAAAACAAAATTACTATACCACAGCCAAAATCCCAGCCTAACACGAAAACAAATATTGTTGCAGGTTTTGTCCAAAGAAAATATCATGATTGAATAAAGAGATGGAGAATACACAGTGGCTTGTGCCATCATAACACTCCTCAAGACAGGAGGTGAGTACAGAAACCAATGTAAAATGCCCTTTTAGTGATAAGTACATCATCCACCTAGACAACTGCTTTTACATTTATTTATGCATACTATTCAAAACTGAGTACAAGAACAACACAATTATAATTCAGAAAAGGGTCAAAATTAGATAGTATACCCGAAGTTTGCTCATTTCATTCAGAAACTCTGCGTGCTTTGACACAAGGCTATCGAGTGTTAGAGGTGCCTCTTCAGAGCCTTCTACAATATCAGTAACCATTGGCTGCACAACAGTACCATCAGAAATCGCACCCGATACCATAAGAGGTGGAACTTTTGCAGAGTTTGGAGCCAGTGTAATAGGTTTATCCTCAACTAGAATGGCCAAAAGAAGATCGAGGCCTTGTTTGAGCCAAAAGACGTCACTTAAAGCCTCCCAGTCTTGAACTTGAATAATGTATTGCAGTCTCATGAACAATGTTTTCGCAAGGGCCTCATGATAAAGAGAGAAGAACTTCATCCGGATGTCAGGATCTTTTGCCCTTAAACCAAGTAAGAACTTCCTCTCTACTTTCTCAAACACTTCTTGGCGTAGAGGAGAAGGATATCTGAAAGACAACTCCATTATAATAAGTTGAATTTATAATTAAAAGAAAGAAAGACACGAAGGACATGACTTACTTAAATGAGTCAGCACAAAGTCCAAAAAGAAGATCAAGATATTTCCTATCCCACTCTTCTAGGAGACTAGGAGAGAGGTTCTGCTTATCAACTTGTGAAAGCTTCTGAAGGAAAGCAACAACTTCTTTAGGAGTAAGAAACATACTAGACGCAACAGGCGTGCCTTGTTTACTAAAATCATCTTCAATCCATCCCTTTATTACATCTAGCATGCAGAGAAGCAAAGAAGGATCAGTGCCCTTCTCAGAGAGCAAGGAGTTCAAAATCTGTGTTACAGATCGCTTGCACTCTGGAACAATCATGACTTTTTCACTGATAAGTGTCAAAACAGATTTCAAATTAGCAATGGCAATCCCATAATCAGCACCTTGACGAGAAGAAGTTACAGCAGAATCTGGATCAGATTTCTGACCCTGCATAAAGATTGAATCTAATGGTATCAGTCCAACTGAAGCACATGAAAAATGAAGTACAAAGCAGTTATAATCATGCATACGCAGCATGACGTTTCAAGAATATAAAATGTTAAAACTGAGATCCTGTCAGTTACTTCAAGATATACTTGGCAAAGAGAAAATGGGCACTATAGGTGGTCAAACATACAATCAAATCTGACTTATTAAGACCTGATGCGTGAACTTTGATAGTATCCTAATAGGAAAGCAGGGGCATACTTGTCTAGCATAAGAGCCGCTTGCTAATCCAATATCTCTTGCAAGGCGCTGAAGTACATGAACCAAATTCGATGGATTAATGAAGTTTTTGTGCACATCTGACAATGTTTTGATGATATACAGCACAAAGCTAATCGTGCTACCAGAATTATCTTCCCCAGAAACCTGAGTTGCAACAGCGCCAAGGTTCTTCTGTACAATCTCCTCCACTTTTTGATACAACATCTTTACATCATGTGGCGTATTGACTGCTTCTGGATGAAATGCAGAAGAGACCATCTTCAACAGGGAGCACAATGACTTTCCAGCGTCTATCATTTTAAACTTGAAACATGGCTCAAGAACCTGTGAAACATTTACCAATTAAAAGGTCATGTTGAAGCCATGGCCTATTAAAAATCTAGATAACATCACCATTCTGCAAAGATTCATACTTGGGAAATCTGGTTGATATTATTTCGAACAAACAAGTGAGGTTGCTTCTCCAGGACCTTGTTCATCACATCCAGACCTTGAGCTAGGGCTGAAGATGGGTCCTTCGATTGGGTGGATGGAGTATTATTTAGCAGCTTCTCTAAATAATTGAATTTGACATTAGCATTGGGCCACACTTCCAAAGCCTGTGATAGAAGCTCCAAAGCTTGTTTATACATTAGACTTGCCTCCTTATCCTTGGGCTCTATCACTAAAGCAACCTAAATACCAAAATCAAAGCAAAATAAAGAGGACAAGTATTTATTATCTTCACTTAAAAATCATTGTGTAACCAACTATAATGAACAGAACTTATAGTAGAATTACATGTACAAATAATTAGAAATTTACAAACAAAACAAAACAAATATTTTATTTTATTTTTATCCCAGATTTAAAGAGAATTAGTAATCAAAGTTACTGGTTATAGCAGAAGATCCCCAGCACTTGGATAAGCTTGAAAATGACCAAGAGGCGAATAGAAATTAGAGATAATGAACTAAATCATCTACCTCGAGCTATTACCATCTTAAAAAGTTCAAATAAATGTGTACATGGTAAATCCTGCTATTTGTGTCAGAGAAATGGAAGTTAAATGTATAATTAACATATAAAAAAGGTAGTGTCATCAAGAAATTATGCAAGAATTTCTGCAATTAAGCATACATCAGTAAGAAGCAAATTGAGTACGACCTCGTAAACAAACAATGATCTAAAAACCATAACAGTAACGAATAAAGCGGAGTGGAGTTGGATAGAAGTGATTTAGGATATAGTGAATGTAAATGGGGAAATGTACAGTTGACCTCTAAAACCCACGTATAAGCCCTCATCTTAAATTCAATATCCCACTTCCAGTTATAGCTAGTCCAAAAATAGCCTTTTTGTTCCCTTCATTAAGCTATAAATCAGATGTTTCAGTCAGCTACACTAGGAAAGTCCAAATAGAGAAGACTAGCCACAATGCCATAGAGCTCAAATATGATTCCTAGGATGGATCTGGATCATAGATAGCGTCTCCACAAGGCCATTTATTTCCTTTTCAGTTTGGGATGCCTTTGCTATATTCAATCACTTATTTGAGATGCAGAAGCCTCTGTGTGTGTGTGATGCGGTTTTGGGGGGGAGGATAAACAAATGGAAATATAATACATTTAGTTTATCACCAACTCATGAACTTAGCCAATATAAAGTTATACAATAGTACCCTTTTTTTCCAATATTGCGAACAAAGCAGAACGGCCTCACATCCCAAATGTGTCCTTTCAAACCAGGAATTTAAAATTTAAATATGATACACATAAGATATCAACACAAAATAATAACTTGAATTAGTTACTTTTATCTATTCAAGCTACGATCCTCAATGTTGAATGAAATGTCAAGTGACAAATTAAGCCAGTAAAATACAAACAATGTATGGGATTGAATGAAATGTCAAGTGACAAATTAAGCCAGTAAAATACAAACAATGTATGGGAAGAATAACGTGTTTAATTTTCAGCCGAGGCAAATTGACAGAATTTAATAAGTAAATATGTAATGCTACAAACTTTATTTGCTTATTTGGTGGAAATTAGAATGTTTTACTTAATGTTACTACAGAGGACTGATAAATCTAAGAATTCAAATAAAGGATAACAAATAGTTGCAATCTTATAGTCTAATTGATCAATGCAAATGTCAAAGGGAAATCTTGGACGTACTCTTATGAGAAAATTGATGATCATCTCTTCCATGGCAGCGTTAGGCTTGAACTCTTCATCAGGTTGCCCAGCAGATCCAGGAGTTTCGATGTTAGGAATTGAAGAGTTACCAACAGGTGACATGACGCAAAGGGATTGCAGACCTGGTTCAACCTTTATACGCTTACTTGAATCTTCAGAAAATGTAGACCCATCAACTGAATGCTTCGGATCTCCTGCAGCAGAGGCATGATTAATTCCATCAGTAATCTGACCATTTCNAACAAACAATGATCTAAAAACCATAACAGTAACGAATAAAGCGGAGTGGAGTTGGATAGAAGTGATTTAGGATATAGTGAATGTAAATGGGGAAATGTACAGTTGACCTCTAAAACCCACGTATAAGCCCTCATCTTAAATTCAATATCCCACTTCCAGTTATAGCTAGTCCAAAAATAGCCTTTTTGTTCCCTTCATTAAGCTATAAATCAGATGTTTCAGTCAGCTACACTAGGAAAGTCCAAATAGAGAAGACTAGCCACAATGCCATAGAGCTCAAATATGATTCCTAGGATGGATCTGGATCATAGATAGCGTCTCCACAAGGCCATTTATTTCCTTTTCAGTTTGGGATGCCTTTGCTATATTCAATCACTTATTTGAGATGCAGAAGCCTCTGTGTGTGTGTGATGCGGTTTTGGGGGGGAGGATAAACAAATGGAAATATAATACATTTAGTTTATCACCAACTCATGAACTTAGCCAATATAAAGTTATACAATAGTACCCTTTTTTTCCAATATTGCGAACAAAGCAGAACGGCCTCACATCCCAAATGTGTCCTTTCAAACCAGGAATTTAAAATTTAAATATGATACACATAAGATATCAACACAAAATAATAACTTGAATTAGTTACTTTTATCTATTCAAGCTACGATCCTCAATGTTGAATGAAATGTCAAGTGACAAATTAAGCCAGTAAAATACAAACAATGTATGGGATTGAATGAAATGTCAAGTGACAAATTAAGCCAGTAAAATACAAACAATGTATGGGAAGAATAACGTGTTTAATTTTCAGCCGAGGCAAATTGACAGAATTTAATAAGTAAATATGTAATGCTACAAACTTTATTTGCTTATTTGGTGGAAATTAGAATGTTTTACTTAATGTTACTACAGAGGACTGATAAATCTAAGAATTCAAATAAAGGATAACAAATAGTTGCAATCTTATAGTCTAATTGATCAATGCAAATGTCAAAGGGAAATCTTGGACGTACTCTTATGAGAAAATTGATGATCATCTCTTCCATGGCAGCGTTAGGCTTGAACTCTTCATCAGGTTGCCCAGCAGATCCAGGAGTTTCGATGTTAGGAATTGAAGAGTTACCAACAGGTGACATGACGCAAAGGGATTGCAGACCTGGTTCAACCTTTATACGCTTACTTGAATCTTCAGAAAATGTAGACCCATCAACTGAATGCTTCGGATCTCCTGCAGCAGAGGCATGATTAATTCCATCAGTAATCTGACCATTTCCATCATTATTAGGCCCTTTCTTCATATCACTTTGCCTTTGTTTTTCCCAATTGACAACCAATCCAGCAAGTTCAATTGCGAGACGCCTATTTTCTGCTGTAGTATTATATGGCAACCCTAGGCGACTAAGAGAATTCACCATCTGAGGCACAAATTGTGCTCTACAGCTGTAGAAAAGATCCGAGTGGCGGACAATGAGCTGGAATATATGGATAAGATTAGGCATCGAGTGGCCTTCTTCGACAAGAATTTTCTTTGTGTAACGTATCCATATTGGCATACGAGAATCGCCAAGAGGCAATCTTCGTGGAAGCGCTTGCATTAGTATATCAAGGGCTTGGTTGACCAACATCTTATTCTCTGGCTGGCACGTCCTTAAAAGTGCGACAAAAACCTGTGTTCGAAGATGATGTCAGATCTGTTAATAAGACATAAAGTGACAGATGCGTGTGTGCACAGTAATAACACCACCAAATACATATTAAGTCATCAGATTTTTCAGTCCACCCTACATCAGTTAGGTAGTGATTGATTTTACGCCATATATTCCAGGTACCACCAACACTGACAATTGCATTATTATTTTAGGTCAATTGGTCACTCAACAGCATGGGCTTTTAGTTACTACTCCAAACCCAGCCGTTTTGATTGATTGGTGTTAAGAGACAACCGGG
>CAIGRB010133183.1:29331-44887 GCA_903798255.1 Fraxinus quadrangulata
TTTGCTCGGTAGCTGTGGAAGACGAAGTTCACTGTTTATGGATGTCATTGTATTCTCCACTATCTTTGCACAAAGTTATTTCTGATTGAATTTTGGGGTTTTGGTGGCAGTAAGATGTGCTATGAAGGTCATCACTTAGTCTATCTTTGCACAAAGTTATTTCTGATTGAATTTTGGGGTTTTGGTGGCAGTAAGATGTGCTATGAAGGTCATCACTTAGTCTATCTTGATACGGATGCAAGAAATTCTCAAATTGCTATATGACTTCACACTGTGTAGGATAGGGTATTTTTCCTCCTTTTGTGGGGAGGGGTCATCAAGATCTAAAGTCACAAGCAAAGAAGCATATGTAAGGACGGAAGGAACTGTTCTCCATCTCTTACAGCTCTTGCATTCTACTCAAAGACAGTCTACTTAAATATTAACAATAAAAATTAAGAAATAAGAATTTTTTAACAAGTTTTATTCCATGTAAAAGACAATTCTTTTGAAACCAAGACCATACTCTAGAAACTCGGAATTTCCGTTGTTACATTTAAAAGATGTCTATTAAATGAAATACAGGTTACAAACAAAAAATACCAACATTATCTGACAATGTCACCAATGACCACATCATGCAACTACTACTGATGAGTCCAATCAGCACAAAATATCAAGACCAGAAAGCCCACCAGAAATTAATTAATCAATTAATCCGTAATTCAATTAAAGCATATACCGATTTCCCCCATCATAACCATTTTCAGATACCAGGGTAAAAGATCTCATAATTGTAGCACGAACCAGATTAGACAACAACATTATTCCAGCTCATAGCAAGTCAAGATTCTTCCCAACAAATGGATAAATTCCCTAATACTTTAAAGACAATGGCACATCCTAAATTTCAAAAAAAAAAAAAGAAAAAGAAAGAAAGAAAGAGAGGAACTAAATCCTCATGAAAGTTGACTGCAAAACAAAAAATTCATCTGCAAGTTGGTTGACTCCTAAAACTGGGGTAGAAAATTCTTTAGGTCAAAATCAAGATGGAAAGTGGCAATATTATCCACTTTATTGGGCATGCAAAATACTCTGAGGAAGTATTTGGTTGTCTTTGTTTCTAAGTCAGCCTTTCCAAATAATTCCACTTTTCAAAGTGTCTTTATACTTTGTGTTTAAATGCAGAATCATCAAACCACTTATCTAATATATCAACTTTTATATCCTCTAAGAAACATAAAAAGTAAAATCACGCAACTTAGGTCTATCTAGAAGTAACATATTCAGTACTCTCAACTACATGACCGAGTTGGGCTAGACCAAGAAATCGAATTTGAAATGGAAGGAAAACATTACAGAATGTATTTGTTATATCATGGTTACAGGATTATGGAAGAACCTGCAGTATAATTTTCTCAGGAGCTTGGTAGGCCTCCAAGAAGTGGCAAACATTAACAAAAGCCCACTGCTTACTGGCACTATCTTCACGTTTGAGATGATTCCAGCCAAATTTGATAAGTTCCTTGCGGTGATGAACAAGATCATTCTGAAGATGCTTGAGAAGCAATGTGGCCAGCTGCAGAAGCTCAATCCTCAAGGGCTCATCATAGTCAGCAGATATCTATTGACACATATGAAAGAAACATGATTCCCATACAGAAAGATGGCCAAGTTCAAGAGCTTGTTATGCAAGTGTTTGGAGGATAATAGCCATAAATGTGAAACACCAAAAACATACAAAATAAATCACTTGCCTCCTCTGGAGGGTCAAGAAGCTTGTCAACAATTATCTTGACTGCAGCAGCATCAATGACCTCCCAAGTTTGGCCATTCTGGAAGGCATGAGCTAACATTGGAAGAATGAGCATTTGCATTACAACCACCATGTGATCATGGCCTAATTGTTTTAATTGAAAAAGGTTCAGAAAATGAAGTAGCAGAGTTTTCTTCATGTTGGGTGGATAGCCCTCAGCAACCTATATAGAAATATTGATAATCCATTATCGAAAAATAGAAAAACGACACAACGAAAGAAATAATTAATCAAAAACAAAAATAATCATTATACCTTAAATGTTGAACGTACCTCAATAATATAGAACTCCTTTAAGAAAGTAAAATCTATACATGTGCGAAACAAGAAGATGGATAGAATATCAAATAGCACATTAACCTCCGTTCTATCATGCCTAAAGTAATTCAGGAAACATTTGACAAGCCACTTGCTTTCTTTCACCTGCACTTATTCATCATGATTAGAATGAATTAGTAAGTTAACATATTGAAATATCATGAAACCCAATTGCCTAGCATAAGCATGAGAAAACTGCAATCATATCATAGTTAATAACTTGCTACACCCAATAGAGAAAAAATCAATATATATTTCCCTTTACAAATCATTTCCAATTTAAAACTTCATGCAAAGATAATACTAATAATATAATTATTGCCACCAGAATCTTCTCTCTGAATCAAAGTAATTCAAGAAACTCCATTATTTTAATTGATTGTTGCATTTCAAGTTATTGTCTGATATAGTGGAATGTTCATCCTTATCAGAATATTTTTATCATTAGGTATTTGATCATTTCCAAAATCAAAATCATTTCTTTTCATTTTGATTATTTTACTACAAATTATTTAGAGTTGTGGAATAAATTCATCAAAATTATCTTATCGTACTGTTTTAATTCTATACCATCTTTGATCAGTTTGATGCATATTAATAAGAAGTTAAGAACTAATGAAATGAAAATAACTTCAAATGTATGAAGCAGAGAGGTAGAGAAGAAAACTGATAAGAGTGAGTTGCTGTGGTATGCAGGTATGGCAGAGAACTCAAAGGAGAACAAATACAAAGTTCAAGAGTGCCTGAAGAAGGAATGTAATTGCGATAAGTAGACAGTAGCTTTTTGGGTCGTATTTAATTGAAAGTGTAAACTGAAGATGACAATTGGAATGAAAGATAAGTCCAGCAATTTGAGAAGCTGGCCGTCTCCACTAGTGCATTCACTATTTTTTTCATATCCCCTCCGGCCTTTTCCCCCCTTAAATATAACCATCCCCATAACTAACTCTTTAACAGATTGACTAACAAATTGAATAACAGCCCTTAACAGAATGAGTAACCACAGAATAATTCTAGAAGTTGCTGTGCCCTGTTTGTCATTTGGTTGGCTCCACGGTGAGACTGCTTTTCTTCTTTGGGGAACTGATGATTGATCAGGTCAAATGGTTCCGATGTCGTCTCCATTGGAGAGAGACCTTTCCACTGAATCAAGACTTCCATTCCCATTCCCACAGATGTCTTCTGATTAGGAGGTCTGTATCCTAATACAAAATCTGGTTCTACAAGCAATTCCCAGACTTCACCTAGTTGAAGAGGCAGCGGTGAAATTACATGCGCATCTCCCACAACTTTTCTCAATTGCGAAACATGGAACAAGGAACAAGGGGTGGACACGAGTGGTAACCAGTAGAGCTAAGAGGTAGTCCATGTTTCCCACCCTCACCAACACCTCAAATGGACTGTGGTACAGCGTGACCAGCTTTTCATTGGAGCGCGTAGCTAATGACCTGCAAATTCCACCTCCCATCTATGTTCCTCCTTCGCGCGGCTGTATATTAGGATATCGTCCAAGAACACCAAGACGAACTTTCAAAGGTACCTTCTGAAAATATCACTCATAATAGATAGGAAAGTTGTTGGGGGCATTCGTCAAGCTGCATGGCAAGACGAGGAACTCATAATGTCCCTCATGGTCCGGAATGCAATTTTCAGCACATCGTCTGGCCTCACCGGTATTTCATGATATCCCAATTTCAGGTCTATCTTTGAAAATATGGTGGTCCCATTGAGCTCATTAAGCAGCTCATCAATAATGGGTATCGGAGACTTGTTGAGGACCATAACCTTATTGAGGACCGTGACCTCGTTTAAAGCCCGATAATTGACACAAAACATCCAACTCCGGTCCTTTACCAGCAATACCGAGCTGGAAAAAGGGCTGATACTATACTGAATAATGCCTGCAGCCAACATTTCTCGCACCAGTTTCTCTATCTCATTCTTTTGGAAATGGGGGTAACAGTAACGTCGAACGCTGACTCGGGCAGCCCCTGGGTACAAATTAATGGTATGGTCACGATTTTTCGAAGGAGGAAGAAGATTGGGACTTTCAAAAACAGCAACAAAGACTTTCAACACTTAGGTAATAATTTCTGGGGGTCTCAGGAAAGGAGTTTTGGCCATGACCGTTATGTTTCCCAATTCAGGCAAGACCCCCTGTCCTTGTGCCCTGAGTGCTTTCAACATAGATTTCAAAGATACAGAGGTTCGGCCCAAGCTAGAATCCCCCGTCAAGGTTACCTTCACGCCGGCTACAGTGAAGGTCACGGTGAGATTCCTCCAATTCACATTCATTTCCCCCATTTTGCGCAGCCACTGCATTTGTAAGATGACATCCAAGCTTCCCAATTTTAAAGGTAAGAAGTCATCCTCCACGGACAAATTCTGTAGTTGCAGCTTCACACCTCTGCATATGCCCTCCCCCTTCACAGTTTGGCCTGTACCCACGATTACTTCGTACCCCGTGGTCCTGGACAGTTGGAGGCCAAGCTGTTGGACCACCTCCACATAAATGAAGTTATGAGAGGCCCCACAATCAATCAGTACCACTACTTCCTTTGCTTCAATGAATCCTTTCAACTTCAACGTTTCCGGACCATCGAGTTAATAGACAACTCTACTAATGCACTCACCCTTGTCAACTCTTTGCCGGCAGTCTCCTGTTGTTCGCCCACCGGCGCCACCCTACGGACAAAATTTCACTACCTTCAATATCTTTTTCCTCGGTTTCCCTAATCACCATAAATAGGAAGCTCCTTGTTTTTACATCGGTGACCAATGGTAAATTTCTCATCACAGCGGTAGCAAATGCCCTTATCCAGTTTTGATTGTATCTCGGCATCAGTTAGCTATTTTAAGGGAGTGGAGAATTTTGGGAAGAGATTGGGGCGATGAGGGATTGTGTTCACCAGGGTCGTCTGTTTCAGAATGGGGATTGGGGATTGGGCTGGGTATGGGGAGTGAGTTGATGTGGTGTGCAGGTATGGCAGATAAAGGAGAACAAATGCAAAGTTCAAGACTGCCTAAAGAAGGAATGTAATTGCAATAAGTAGACAGTAGCTTTTTGGGATTTTTTGGGTTGTATTTAATTGAAAGTGTAAACTGAAGACGACAATTGAAATGAAAGATAATTCCAGCAATTCGAGAAGCTGGCTGTCTCCACAAGTGCATTCACTATTTTTTCCATATCCCCTCCTACCTTCCTCCGCCTTACATATAACCCTCCCCATAACTAACTCTAACAGATAGACTAACACACTGAATAACAGCCCTTAACAGAATGAGTAACCACAGAATAATTCTAGAAGTTGATGTGCCTTGTTTGTCATTTGGTTGGACAGAAATAAAGAAACCAGCAGGAGTTATCAGACTTTTAATATACATGTCCATTTGTCACATATAGCTCTTGTACTCCAATTTAGAGAAAGCAGCAAGGAAAAGAAAAGAAGGAGCTGATATAAACAAGGATAGAAAGCAAGATACTAAATCACACTGCCATCCTTGCAGGTTGAGCTGTTAAATCTTACAAAAAGAGTCAAATCATAGAATTGTTGATCACGTATAGAAATAAGCTACCTATAACAGGATGTACACAAATCTAGCGATATTTGCTTAGACATTTAACTTACTTGCACTAGGTTTAATTCCTGCTCATTTTGCAAACGGGAAATTCTGGCTGGGGACTTCCATATGAGAACCAATGTATCAAATACAACACGGTTATTTTGCAACCAGCCAGGCATCAATTTCACAAGAGTCTTGATTAAAGCAAGACCCTGGAAATAAGCTTCAGATGCTACGCCTGAAGTGGTAGCTGGCTGAACAGAACTCTCGGCTTTAGGAGTAATAAGGCCTCCATCACCCATTAAAACAGCAGGCGAACTGAAAGATTCCTGAGCTGTTGATATGTCAGATTTGGGCAAAAAATCAGGGAAAGCACTAGCTATTATCTTTTCTGGTGATTTTGCAAGTTCTTCTCTCAAAGGTTGGCCAGCATCTGACCGTATTATATACATAAATCTGGAATTGCCAAAAAAATTAGCAGAAAAGTGAACAAAAATTCTCTGCTGGCAACTTGTAAGTCAACTAGGAAAAGGTTTCAATAACGCTTTTCTACTTACCGCCTGAAGTACTTGTCATTAGATAATTGAGCAAGAAAATAATCAACAGCAGCTGTGGGATACCGATTAAGAAATTTAGTGAGAGGGAGGCGATATGGACTGTTGATCTCACTATAAAACTGTCCGGTTGGAAGGGCAGCTTCCAAATCAATAGTCAATGACACAAGCTCGTCTAGAAACATCCCAGCTGCAGAAGGAAGCAGATGGAAGAGCTCGATGATAGCTGCAAAATTTCAAGCAGAATCAAAACAGAACATCTATATATAATTATAATGAGCTAATGTTGGAATGTCACTAATAATGTACGGTGGAGCATATCTAACCAGCAGCTATTTTTGGTTCTTCACCAGGTTTCCAAGACTTCTGGCACTGTGCAAGTTTCTCAGGTTCCAACCATTTTTTGAGATGCTCCAACAATTTGCCACCTAAGGTAACATTGAACCAGTTAGATAGAAGCTCAAGCAGGCGGGCCAGACCTTGTAAGAGTGGCATGCTGAGATTTTTTGTATGCGCCAGATTAACCAATATAGGCCTCAGACTGCTCTGCAGAAGTTCTTTTGGCATCCTTTGCTGCTGAATAACCTAAAACATGGTAAAGCAAACAATAATTATATTTAGAGGACTAGCCCTGCACTTAAAATAAATATCACCTAGCAAGCATTTCATAACCTAGGTAGAGATCCATATGCTGTGAAATCAATTTAGATTAACATTCATCACTCGTATGTTTCTTTAGAAGAGAGTATTTAGCAATTCTGGGGACTAAGCAGCTATAAAATCCCAAAAACTTATTAGGAGAGGAATAGTTGAGAAAGGTTTTCCTTCTGTTCTCATTTCCTTCTTGATGGATATTGGATCCACATAAATGCACTGAAATTTGAAAACTACCAAAATCAGTTTTGATCTTAATGAGCAATGGGATAGTAAAATTCAAAAATCATGACAATGAAGTCAATCATTATAATACCAGCCAATCTACATACAGAAATATAACACTAGCATAGTGAATATTTTCTGATGATGAAAGTGCATAGATTAGGTTTTCCACATGTAACTCAAACATATCAGAAGATGAACTTTGTTCTATATTTTCATTAAGGTTAGTGGGACATAGTGATAAGGCATCTCCTGAGAGCAAAATACTATTCAGCTATAACCAATAAATATGAACAGAAAAATTTAAGTATACGTGCACTTTGCTTTCCACCTACAGAAGAGTGACTCCTAACACTGTTCTCTCAAACAAGATCCACAAATATCCAACTTTGAGTATCAGAATGCAAATCAAAAGCAGGTCCACTAAGAAGATGTGAAACAGTAAATTCTAAAACTTCAATTCAATTAATCAAATGTTTGCTAGAGTTCAGCTTAAAGAAGAAACAGATGTATCACCACAAAAGAATTACACATAATGACAGCGCACCTGTCGTAGCCCTTCCTTTGCAACGGCAACAATTTCAGATGTCCTGCTTGTCAAGGATTTGAAAAACATGGAAATGATTTTATTTCGCAACTCTGAATGATTTTGGGTTTTGAAGTCTGACCATGACATGGCAGTGCACAAGAGTTCAATGCAAGATGTGCGTAACTTATTCAAAGATGTCGCCACTTTTGGATTCATAAATTTCGCAACCCACACAGTTTCATCAGCCTCTGCTATTTGCAGAGCTTCTTGCAGAAAATTGACAAGCTCCTGAGTTAATTTAAGAAGAGGAGGCCGCAAAGCCAGGCAGAAATTTAAAGCGGTAACCGTTCCAACCTAAAATTTGCATAAGAAAAGTTAGTAATAACTTAATAAAACTCTGATACATCAAACAATAACCAATTTCACCTGTTGATCCACAGTCTTCGATCGCAGGGGTCGCATGATAAGAGGCTGTAGCAAAGGTTGATACAAAGGTTCAAGCAATTCAGAAACTTCACTACCAGTCCTACTTGCCAAAAGTGCTAAACAAGATTGCACGATCTTTCTCACGTTAACAGATGAGTTTGCATTAAACAATTCAGAAGCTAAATATCCAACAACTCCTTGAAAACTTTGTCTACGTGCTTCACTGTTCGCATCATCAACATTATTCACTACACGAAGAACTTGTGTAAGCACCTGACTTGTCTCTTCCTGTTCTTTAGCAGTATGTGTAGGAAGCCTTTTAAGAACATAAACCAATCCCCGAACAATCCGTACTTGATAAATGCATAAAGTTTCAACAGTGACCTTTCCAATCAAAGCACCAAGTCCCATAACTCCTCCTATTTGTGCTTGCCAGGTGCTTCCATAACAACAATGCAGAAGTCGAGGTAGAAGTTGCTCAAAAACAGGAAGTCGCACGCTTGGAGGAGGTGAATAAACCGGACTGATTGAAGGACTGGAAACAGCCATAGGAGTACCAGGACCTCCTCGTGATATAAGCATGTCAGGATGTTTAGAGCGAGCAAGGAACAGAAGTGTCTCAGCAAAAACATTGAGTGCATTTAGAGCAGCTTTAGCGTGCAGTCTATTTTCATCTGCTAGTACTTCAACCAAAGCATCTAAAAAGACCAAAGGGTCCAACTCTTTCAGTGAAATACTATTTCTTGGCTTTGAACTAACATTGGAATTGGATGGAAGCATAGGGCCACCAAGTGATGAGACTGAAATCGAAGTATGGCCTGTTGGGCTCTCAATGTGAAATATCATAGCAAAATGATGACAGATATGGACAACATAATCATCCTTGGGGTCATGTAAGTCGGGTTCCGCACTTGCAGCTATTATGGTCATCAACAGAATCTTGAACACAGATATCTCAGCCATAAGTTGGGTCTTTGTCTTGACACCCAAGTCAGCCTGCACAAAATGGTTGTAACCCATTTATGGCAACAAATATCATCGCCGAATAAAGCTCCATCTAGTAACCCTTGTTATCATATCATACTGTACAGCTACATATGATCATAAAACTCATCCGACAGTTCTAAAATTGAACAAACAACATTCAACATACTTAGAGAAAATGTAAACTTAAATCAGATAACTCTTTAATGGTGTAAAAATATATTTTTACACATTAAGAAGATATAGTAAGCTTAGGCCAACGAAAACTACGACTGGGCTTCACAAAGCAATGAAATATGAATTTAAAGATGTGAAGGCTTAAAGGGATAACTCTCAGGCTATATCAGCATTTTGGTACCAGAAAAATCTAAAAACTCCACCATAAACAGAACAATAATGCCCCAATTTACTTATTGTAAACCATAGATATTCATGGTGGTCAAGAAAATGACATTTGAGAAAGCTGACATATAAAAAAGGATGTGAAAGTAGAAAGCCATCAAAAGCAATAAAACCATAGAGGGAAGATTTAGCTGGTGTAAAAAACAAAACAACAAAAACAGAAGCTTGTGAAGTTAAATTATGATTAAACTACCTTGATATCAGATGTCTCAGATCTCCTCCAAGATGGATCAACTGAAGAAACTAGAAACATTGACAGTTGTCTAGATGTAGATCCATCATCAGTAACTAGTCCAGGCAAATTGAGCTGAGACGATAAGCAAACACGAAGAAATTTAAGAGCTTGTTTCCTATAGAAAGCATCCACAGAACTGTTCTTGTGCATGACAGCTGCCACAGCAAGGCTAATACAACGATCTAAAGGTACCAAAAATGGAGTTGAAGGCTCAAATGTCAGGATTAATCGAAGTCCATGCTCTGGATTGTCCTTGCATTCAAGTGCAAGAGGCTCTTTGAGAAAACGTCTGTTACGACCACCTAATTTGCCAAGAAGTTGCAATGATTTCCCGCCCCAAGGATAGGGTGCAGGCCTCAAATGAGACCATAACGTCAAAATCACCTCCGAGGTAACGTTTGCCATACTTGGTTCCAGAAAATCAGGGTTCAAGCTATCAATCCAAAACTCAAGAGTCCTCAAACCAAGACTGACAAGATCATCACTCCCTTTGAGACACATAACGAGAGGCTTCATTAAACAAGGAAGGTGAGGTAACAACGAACTTAACCGTGCAGGCAGCGTCAAGCAAAGTTCAAGAAGAAGTTCCTTCATTTCTTCACCAGTAGGTCCCTCAAGCATGGCCAACAACATATTCAAACAAGACTGCAGTGTAGGAATCAAGTCCCGCAGTAGAAGTTCAAACTTACCTCCACCAAGTGCACGAAACATCATCTGAAGAAGTTGTAAATAACCAATAGGTCTCTCAACCTCATTAGCATTTTTTATGCAAGTTTCCATGATCACAAGAACATGAGGTTGCAGTATACGTTCACATTCTGAAGGAGCCTTCACAATGGCACCAAACAAAAACCGGAAGAGATGCAAAACAAGTTTTGCAGCTGGTGAATCTGGGTGCTTCAGAACCTCGAGTTTGCTGCTTACAAGAAAATTAACTAACACGTCCGCAAATGGGCGAAATACTTTAGGGGTTTGCAGTAGGGTGGAAAAGATGTGGACTAGCTGAGCATTGGAAATCATGCACTCAAACAGTTCTGGCATGCACAAAGAAAACATGTCCATTAAATCTCGTGGTTCCATTATGGCCAAAATATTGGAAAAAAGAAGGGCAATTTCTCTCTCCTCGTCTTTCTCCTTGAACAGCGCCATGCAATGCACACCACTCTTCAAAACACCAGAAGCTTTCCAAACCTATGAACACTCCAAAATTCAGTCAATGACCACAATTGAAGTGTAAGCAAATAATGTACTAAGTGATACCTCATCTTCTCTCATCCCTTTAGACGGTAGCGGAGTTGACGAACTTGAAGATGTCGAAGTGAGCACTTGCTGAGGTGTCCCATTTGTGGAAGTTGAAACCTAAATTATTGAAAATGCAGATAAAATCAAACTAGACTTCGCACCTAAATTCAACAGTAAGAATATTTCACAAACCTGTGACCGGGGTATATGTGCATGAGTAATGCTCCAAATAATTGTCTTCATTCCTGAAATCATGGCCAATAATTATAAAGACGGGATATACTAGTCTGAGATAACAATGATATATGTATCAATTTTTATTTATGAAGGGCATCATTTTTTTTTTTATCGGAGACCTAATATTCCTGTATACAAATTATGGAAAATGAAAGAATGGACACGGGATAATTACCCATAACTAAGGTCTTTATCAGATGCTTATAGTCATTGACTTCCTTGGAATGCTCCACAGGGACTGACAAATTAAGGACGGCCTGTTGCAATTTAGTTCATGATCAAAAAAGGACATAAAAGTTAATTTAGGAAACCAAAAGGTAACAAATATACATAGAGTGATTGCTGGGATTTTTCTGGGTAAACCCTTACCGTCTACCAGCTTATGGCAAGCTATTTTTGAAAAGGAACAATAATAATGGGGAAAAACTCCAATTATATTACGATGAGTACCACAAGAAAATGTCAAAAATGTGAATCCTTATATGCAAACTTCTTTGTTTGTCCTAGTTAAACCACTAATATCTACCTTCCACAGCAAGCATACAAAAACAGTGATGAAGATCTTAATCACTTCCTCCCTCCCAACAGCATGTTTCATTTCCTTTTTACGATGTCCCATAAGAATGCACACTTTCCCAGAATGTTACTTTTATTATTCTTTTCTGAACAAAAGGAAGCATCATTTAAATGGCAATACAAAAAAATAAAATAATATAATTAATCTGCCGAAATGTTAGCCAAACACTATGATTACTGGGATGATAAAAACGATTCCCTGTCCATTAAAGAAAAGATATAATACATAAAAAGGAAGCTTATTAGGAACTTAAGAAGGTGCAGATATGGACTAAAGACAATGAAAACAAGCAAACATCAAAATTACCTGTACGGGGACTTCAAGTTTTGACTTCAAGCTAGATCGATTTCTTCCCTCCTCTCCCTCTTCCAGTAGCTATCACCCAAATGAAACAAAACAGCTCAAACAGTAACATAATCCATAAATAATTACGAAACATACCACTGATTTGAGAAGTCTAATGCTACATTAATCTTCTACAGTCATGTATTTTCTTTACTAAACTAATAAGGGCATTCCATTGGCAAGAGAGAAGCAGAAACAAATGAAGCAGACACAAGGGAAAAAAGCAGCCAGTTAGCTTTTTCTCAATCAAGTAAACAACTATATGATGCCATTATCTACTTCTGGCTTTGGAAAGGAGAGGAAGATAAAAACATACATATGTATATTTGAATTGAGTACATTTTAGAGAATTGAACTCTTGTGATAGTCACATTGTCGAACATCTTCAATTTGACTAAAAAACAAAGAGAGGGTAAATCAAATGATCCTCTTAAAATAAATCTACCTTTTTAATCGGAATGAGGAACAAGGCATATAAAAGGAAAGAGTATATTTTAAAGGATGAACGTCGAGGAAGGGAGTTCAAGGGTTTTGAACTTCATTTCCTCGAAGCAGCAAAATGGTAGCCTGAGACTAGGGTTAACTACATGCCAGCAACCTTGGTAATATAAATGATCCAAGGTTCAGAGTTTTAGAGGTACCGATATTGCAAAAGATGGTCACCTTTCACTTCCAAGTCCCTTCCATGGTAACCAAATCAAATGATACACTTGGCGAAATTACATACGGAAAAAAAGGCCTGCTATGCAAGCAAAATTGCTAATGTCGGCAAGGACCAACATAAAACAACAAATCCTCTCATCCCTGTTGCATCGAAGAGTGCCTATGCATTATGATGTGGTTCACAAATAAGGAAGATAGAGATGGGATGCATCTACAATGTGATACTTAAGCATGACCAAGGCAGATACATACAAGGCATTAGTAATAGGTACCTTTTTTTACTTAATTTAATTCATGAATGTAGTAATAGATTTGTATCCATGCTATCTTGAATAAATGCAAAGAAAAAAGGAATCACTGGATCACTATGGAAATAAGTACTTAAATGGTCATTATCTGAGTAAAGGGGTGGATTGGGGTAATAGGGATTACTGTTGCTTTGTACTGCTTGCTTCTACCTACGTATAATGCTCCCCATGTATGAAACAGCTAACGTCGCACGAATTCATGTCACTCTCTACCAAAAGCCCACAATTGGATGAACAGAGAATCTACTCTCCTGTCCAAGTAGAATCGCACGTCTCAAGGAGCCCTCTGCATACTAGTTTTCAGCTCCTTATCCATCATGATATATCAATTAATATTACTATAAGAAAAATAACCAAAACACCAGTAATTACACAACCCAAATCACTCCACTGCTTTGATCACACTGATGATTCCACATATCAGCCAGAAAGAGAGAGCAGCAATGCCATTGCTTTAAATAAAATATTGGAAATGCTCCCTAGTTGCAAACTTCGACCACAAAATAAAGAACAGAGTTGGAGGAGAATATTTCTTAACTTTAATGACCTAGCTTCAATAAAAGTATATATCATTAGTATTGCCACCTGAATCAAGGTAAGCTGCTAAGGTCTGTGTCGTATTCTCTATTTAGTGTTGAAAGAGTTGGGATCTTCCTCTTTTGAAATGACGAAAACAAATAATGTCAAAAACAAAAAAGGATAAACACGTAACAAGTCAAGAACCAAGAGGCATTCATAATCAAAAATAAAAAACTTCACACGTCGCCACTACAAAAAGAACTGCCAAAGATACCCATACCTGAGGAATAGTGCGCTTAAAGGTGTTGAACTTTCCAACAAAAGCATCCAAAATTCGACCCTAGAAAAAAGGTGCATAAGTTTTCCCGTGACAACGATCCACCCAGCACAATATAACCAATCATAAGAAGCTCTTCAAGAAATTGAAAAAAAGCATCCAGAAGAAACGTATTACCAACAAAATACGTGCTTCATCCATCGAAGCCTGATCAATACCCTTCTCAAAAATCGGTTCCACCTATGTAAATAGAATAAATAAATATAGCGAGTCATAATGCAGAATAAACAACTGTATTTGAGATTTGGCTGCAACAACTAAGACAATAAAATCAGTTTAGGTTCTAAAAACAATAGTTTGCAGTTCTACCAGATTCAACATTAACCGAGCACAGGTAGTGTGAATGCTGAGTGACAGCGAGGCGTCGTGCATGTTGCTAGAGAAAAGGTAAATAATCCGAGATAACTGCACAAGATTTACACAAAGAATCAAAGAGAAATACTGTAGTCAGATAGATACCTATTTCACAGGAAATTTATAGAACTTCTCTATGCAAGACACATTGTAAGTAAAAAGAAATAGATTCAAACAACATGCAACAAAGAGATACAAGTCATGTCAGAGAATCTACATTTAATGTACAATAATAGTTTAAAAAATAGGATACTTTCATAGTTAACATTATTTGTTTGACTAATCTTGATTTGTGGGGATTGATTGAGTGATTAGTGAGAATTGATGTAGGGGGCCGATTAGAAGGGGTTCATGGAGGATAGAAGGGATTAATAGAATAGTCAACTTTCCTTGGAAATAATATTGTATTTTTGTATAAATTAGCTTGTACCGATCATTCAAAAGTAGTGGAATCATTTTTCTCCATATGGTATCAGAGGGAAAACTTTGAAACTCTACTGCCTGCATTGCTGAGAAACTTCTATCACTCATAGGACTTGATTGCCAAATATAGCATTCCTCCCCCACTTCCTACCCTCACTCAAACATGGCTGAAGCATCTGAAACAAATATTGCTGCTTCAATTATTAAAATACAGTCATCGCAAACCCAACAAAGCTCTAATGATTTGGAGATTTGGGGGGTAGAGGATATAACAAGGAGGAGAGAGAGATTCTGAAAAATCTCATAGCTCCTTCGAAAAATCAACATTATCATGTTTATTGGGTTATTAACTCAGGCTTGTCCCAGAAAAAAAAGGGTCAAAATTTCGTATGGCTCTTTAGCAACCGTTGCTTGGTTAAGGGTGATCTCCTTAACATCACCTCTTTCATTAAAAAATATGTTACATGTCCATAAATTATGTTGACTTCTAAAATCAAGGATTCAAATTCCAGTGCAACTTTCTACCCAAAGTACTGTATTTTACTCTCCCGCCCTCCCTTGAGAAATTCAAGGTAATCCACTCCATTTTATTTGATTCATTCTGATAATTGGGGACCATCTAAAATTCCAATGTTTTCAGAGCAAAGTAGTTCATCTCATTTATCGACGATTGCACAAAAATAACATGGTCAAAAACCAATTTGGGTTTTGCATTAAAAACAAACAAACTGACAACATACAGAATTATTTCAATCAAAATTGTCACACATTCTCTAAAAAGAAGGTACTATCCATCAAATCATCTTGTGTGAATTCCCCACAACAAAATGGAGTAGCAAAACAGAAAAAAAAAAAAAAAAAAAAA
>CAIGRB010133184.1:0-24726 GCA_903798255.1 Fraxinus quadrangulata
AGCAAGTTAACAAAAATTTAACACGAGCAACAAGTCTTCCTCCCTGATTCACATATATGCATTGATAAGACTAATAAAATTGAAATCTGGAACAAGTGCAAAGTTACATTTAATGATATCAAATGCTATAATCCATATTTATATCAGTATATCCTCAAGGTAACTTGGCCTATATTAACTGAAGAAACATGAATTCCTACACATATCATGGGAATTACTTAGCTTAGAATGTACCATATAAATAGACCTGAGAAAACCCCTGTATGACTTCTCAATTTCTCACACTTCTCCACATTATTACCTGGTCCTCTAGCAATCCGAATCGGAACAACCGAATCCGAACTGCAACACTTAACCACCCCCCAATCGCTCATCAACAGCCTCATCTTCTTCCTCCGCACTTCCAAAACCCCATTCTTATCATTCAAAGTCCTTGTACATCACCTCTCCTCAGCCTGAAATTAAACGGCGTCATGAATCCCCTAGAATCCGCAGCAGCTACATTTATCCTCTCTTTTTTTCACAAAAATGCTATTGACCAGATAATCGGTGCAGAAGCTTCACTCGACTACACCCTAGATTCAAGAAAACACTATTGGGTTTTCCTATTTTCGAAAATAAAACTGTAAAAAAATAACAGCAGATTGATCAATAAGAGGGATAGTGAGAGTAAGGAAACCTGATTCATAAATCAGTAGAAAACTCGTCGATTTGGCAACACGAGCTCAATTGGATTGTGGGTTTGTGAGATTGGAAAAGGAAAACCAGAGGAAGCTGTTACGGGAGAGGGGAGAGGGAGTGGGTAAGGTGGAGAGCTCATTTTCCGTGTTTTCTACAACTTACCGTGTTTTGGCTCAAAACATTCAAAACGTGATTTTGGACGTTTTTAGTTTTTAG
Source organism: Fraxinus quadrangulata (assembly GCA_903798255.1). Classification (NCBI taxonomy): domain Eukaryota; kingdom Viridiplantae; phylum Streptophyta; class Magnoliopsida; order Lamiales; family Oleaceae; genus Fraxinus; species Fraxinus quadrangulata. Next base: position 898 of record CAIGRB010133184.1, read on the forward strand.
TGTAATTTTTTTTATCATTTTCAAAAACGTGTTTTCGAAAATAGGAAAGAGAATGTGTTTTCATTATTTTGAAAAATCGAAAATAGAAAACGGCTTGAAAACGGTAAAGAGAACAAGCCCTCAATCTTTATTTTTCCCTGCTATTAATGAGGAGCTAGACCCGAAGGCATTGTTGGCACTTTAAAATGTTACATGATTGGTGACTAAACTTTAAAAATTTCCTTATTTGTCACTAAACTTTACAAAATGTATAAAGGATGATAAAATTACATTTTGTAAGGTTCAGTGACTAATGGAGAAATTTCTAAGTTCACATTGATAGATGAGACTACGTTTTTTTTTTAAATCTAGTGACTAATGGGAAAACTTTAAAAGTTCAGTGACCTTATAAAAATCTTTCGCAAGGTTTAGTGACTAATCAAGTAATTTATCAATATTTATGTTTTTAAGTTTTTTTCTTTCTTTTTTTTCTGTTGGCTCTTTAATCTTGTAGAGGTCAGCGGACAACATTGTCGATTACCCTTGGACAAAATGCTGTACTTTTTTCTAAGTTTGACAATACTAGAGAGAATGAAATTGTGAGGTAGGATTTCCAAAAAAAAAAAAAAGGAAAAGAAAAAGACTAAAATACATAAAGATTGGTTAATTACCTGATTGGTCTCTCAACTTCAGTGAACTTTAAAAGTTTTCCCGTTAGTCACTAAACTTTAAAAACTATAATCTAATCCATCACTCATTCATCTAACTTGAAAACTTTTGAAATACTCAGTGATGGATGATATTACATTTTGTAAAGTTCAATAACTAACGAAAAAACTTTTGAAATTCAGTGACCTTCTAAAAACTTTTCACAAAGTTCGGTGATCAATCAGGTAATTATCTCCTTTATAATGAATCCATCATAAGAAAACCATAAAATAAGTTATTCAACAAATTTACTCTTCCTATGATGTTTAAAATTGAGATGAGATTTTTTGAGATTGTATTATATTTTAAAGTTTTCTTATGCTTCCAATTTCAAATTGGATAAGTTATTTCGTTCTTGATGTCAGGCTTAGCTTCATCTTAATAAGTATGTATTTAGATATTGTCAATGATAAAAATGCTATCTTACGAATTTAAAAAAAAAAAAAAAGAAAAAAGAAAAAAATTGCCATGCTTGAATTTCTTATTCAAATATGACTAAGAAAGTGATCACTTATTTTTTTCAAAAAGCATCCAATGGATAAAATGAGTCATCCATTGTTGAGAAAAGTAGGAAATGTACTGTTAGGAATGTATATCACTTCATTTAGACCCAAATATATGGAATTAACCAATAGAAAGTAATACGTTACTTATTTAGTGTTTCTAGATGATTAAGATAAACACATTTTAAATCGTAAGTTAAACAACCACACAATATGGATCAAAAGCAATAAACACAAAAAGTAACTCAACACCATAAATTGGTAAAGAAGGAAAGCCCATCGAAGTACTCTACATATGAATAAAAAAAAAAAATTGGGCGAACCTTGCCAAAACGATCCACAAGTAAAGATAACTTATAATTGGTTTAGACACAACTACACCTTGGTAGATTCTGACCACCCAACTTGTAAATTATCGAAGAACTCTTTGATTGTACGGCCTGCACTTTTCAACAACTCTAGACTTCTTTTCCCATCCACGTAGATCAGCAAGAACGAACTCATTCTGGAACTCTAGTTGTCTCTTCCCAATTTCTGAACTCTAAAGGCTAATTGGAGAAGGTAAAGGTTTGTTATGTTTGATATTTTGATCTTATATGTTTGATTAATGTAGGATGTTCTCTTGAATGAATAATAGCTCAACCAATGGTGCATAGATAGTTTGGGACAAATTATGGCTGGGGTATATATAGTATGAAGTGTTTTGGGTGGTTTAGAATGGTAAAAAGGCTAAAAAATGCAAAATAGGGTTTCACCACGTAACACATCCGCTCGGGCTAGACGCTTAGCTAGCGACCAAGGTTTAGTTTTGGGAGCTTGAACGCCTAGAGGGCGGCCAACAAGCTCTCTCCGCAGTCGTTAGTATTTTAATTTTATCTTTCTCTCTCAATATCGAATTGCGGCGATTCAAAATGTTTTGAAAATCTAACTCATAGGACTACAATTCTTTTAAATTCAAATATTTTTAATGTGAAAAGTGCGTTTCAACTTGTGATTGAGAATTTGGAACATGACTTTTATGGTACTTTGACTTCTAATTGCATCCAATTGATCATATGTGATCTCTTTGGATATATTTGAGCTCTTTGACTCCTTCAAAATTTATATTACCAATCCATTGGCACTTTAATTATAACTCCATTACTTTAATCTTGTCTAAAGAATAGCCGATTATAAATAGAGACCTAGCACTTAACATCATAGAAAACGAGAAAATATAATAGTCTTAATAAATATTTAATTATAAATTCTGATCTTATACAAGACAATGATACAAATATTACCACGAATTAGAACACGAAAGCAACTTAATGTAATCTAGGAAATTATTCAGACAAATTAAGAAATAAAAGGGCGGGCATGTTTATTTCATTGGCAGCAAAGTTCAAAACCTCTTTCAACCCTTCTTTTGTTGGATTCATATACAGCCATCAATAGAAGAGTTGTAGGGTGTGGGAATCAAGTATAGACCATTTTTCCTTGGCACAGTTATTCCTTCTCCCTCCAACATATCGACTGCACTGTGTGTCATTCCTTTAGGAAGTTTCCAGTCAAAGTGGTAGAGAAGTTGAGCTAAAGGAAGCTCAACATTTGCTAAGCCAAAGTTCATACCTGGACATGACCTCCTTCCGGCTCCAAATGGAAGAAATTCGAAGTTACTTCCCAAGAAATCAACTGAATTGTTCTCGAACCTCTCGGGTTTAAAGCTTTCTGCTTCAGGCCAATAATCAGGATCTCTTCCCAAAGCCCAGATATTAATCATGACTTTGGTTTTGAGGGGTATAGTGTAGCCATTAACTTCACATTCTTCCCTGCATGCTCTTGGAAGTAAAGGAACTGGAGGGTGCAGCCTCAATGTTTCCTTGACGACCAACTTGAGATATTTCAGCGATTGAACATCGCTCTCTTCAAATGTCTTATTTCCCTTAGCAGTTTCTCTTATTTCAGCTTGTGCCTTTGCCATCACACGAGGATTTCTCATCATTTCTGCCATGGCCCAGTCCATTGTGGTGGATGAAGTTTCAGTTCCAGCCGAAAACAAGTCCTGCAATCACAACAATTGTTATTGATGTTGGACTAGTAAATAAATTCTTATAGATAAAATACTTACAAAAATGATTGCTTTGATGTTGTCATTAGTTATTGGAACAGCAAGTTCTCCACTTTGTTGTAATCTAAGTAGAACATCAACTATGTCTTCACCACCCAACACACCATTGCCTCTTTTGGTTTTAGCTAGGTTATCTCTATGCTCATTGATCATGGAGTCAAGAATTGCATCAAGTTTACCCCGCATCTTCAACAATCTATTTTTATTCCAACTCATGACTTGTAGCAACTTTGAAGAAGGGAAAAAATCAACCAATGCAAAGCCTCCAGCCAAGGCTGTTCCTTCCTTCATCAGCATTATCAAATTGTCTTTGTCTCTTAGTACTTCACCGAATGCTGCTCTGCATGTCATCGAACTTGTAAATGAGGATATACTTTCAGTTAGGTTGATGGGTTTCCCAGAAGATGACCGGATAGTTTTCAAAAGATGTGAAGCCTCCTCTAGCCTTATAGAGCCAAATGATCGGACATTTTTGGCGCTTAGGAGCTCCACAATGCATAGTTTACGCATTTGCCTCCAATATTCGTTGTATGGACTAAAAGCAATATCAGTATAGTCATACCACATAATTTTACTTCCAATACTTTCTGGCCTATCAGCACAAGCAGGATCATGAACCTTTAGTACATCTTTGGCAGCTTCACGTGACGATATGACAATTGTAGGAATTTCACCAAGCTGCAAATGGACGACTGGACCGTACTTTTTAGTTACATTTCTTAGAGCATGATGAGGGGCTGCACCAACCAAGTGGTGCATGTTTCCGATCAAAGGCAGCTTCCATGGACTTGGAGGTAATTTTATGTTCTTATTAGCGGATTTCGGTTTCTTCAATCCCTTAACTAAAAGAAAGATGAAGGAGATGAAAAGTAAGAGAGTGGAGAAGAAGGGAAGAAGTTGAAATTCCATCTCCAAGTTCATTTGTCTGTTTTGTTTGTTGTACTAAATGCACCCAAAATGTCTCGTATATATAGTAGGTTAGTATGTGTATCAATATTGACTGGAATTATTTACTGGAATTTGCATACATTGATATATTATTTTAGTAGTGCATGAATTTCACCGGCATATTATTCATGACATCATTCTTTGTTTTTCAAAGGATTATTTCTGTTACTTTTCAAATTTGCGGTGCAAATATTGACGAGTAGAACTTTTGTGCATAAAAAATTCGTTGCTAATTTTCTACAGTCACACTTGACTAACCTGATAATAGATATTTACCCAAACGTAAAATTAAACACCACAAGTCATCCAACTATGAGTAAAGTTTTATCTTAGTTACTCGAGTTTTCTCTAGTTCTAAACTCATCACCGAAGTATAAAATTTCTTTCAACTTGATCATCAATAATGATTTTGGCATAAGATTTAACACCCATTCAGGTGTGCTAGACCAATTTTCTTGCATGGACTCTTTGTGATGCTAGTTTCGTGCATTTGCTAGACAATGATGCAAATCTGCATTTCTAATAATGAAGTCGTGCTATTAAAATGTGAATTTTAAAATAGCACAAAATTTTGTAAGCACGACTTTTGCAATTTAAAATAGCATTCATATTGTCTACGTAGGGAAAAAAAAAAAAAGGATGTTAAATTTCGTGAAGGGATCCATCCTTGTAGATGACCAAACTGCAATGAAATTAAAGCATCAGTGATGAATCTGGAATTAAGAAAATTGCAACTAAAATGAAACTTTATTCAAAACTGGAAATGGCTTCAAAATGCACATGAAATTAAAGCATCAGTGATGATCAGAAAGACTTTTCTCCATTTTTTTTTAATCGGATATCTTCGGTTTGGCTAGACTTTTCTCCCATTTCTTTTCATAGGTTAATTAACACGCATGGGATTCGAGTCTTCACTTCGTCATTAATAATATTCTTAGGTCTTAGCAATTAGTTCTTATCTTTTTTAATCAGTAATTTTTCTTTTTCATGGTGTAGTCGGGGTATTAATGGGTCGAGTTGGCTTGACTCAGATCAGTTCACGGCACATGCTCGCTTTGTGTGGAGTTGGACATGAGCCAACTACTTAATTTCTTTCTTTATTATTATTTTTTTTTTTTTGGGCACGGATTGCCTCACCAGCTAGTCAGTTGGCCGGGAGAGCCCAACTAGCTCGTGAGTTACTCGCCAGCTTGTTTCTCCTTTTTTAAAAAACAAAATTAAATGATTGTTAGTTGTATATTAATATATTATAAAAAAAATTTCTAAAACAAAAAAAAAATAGTTGATGAATAAATTTGAAGTTGTAAAAACTCTCATCCTTTAATTGGGATTAAGACTGGCTACACGATATGTAGGCATAATTAAATTTTTTATTAAAAACTTAATGAATGCATTTTAATTGAACAAATAAAATAAATATAATGCTTTTACTTTACGACCGTCATCAACTGTACTTGAAAGATATTAAATGTGCCGAAACTCAACTTCATCAACTTATTGGTGTACACAAATATGTGCTTCTGTTCAATTAAAATGTCGTCATCACGTGCTATAACTTTATCTAGAATATTTAATAGAGTTTATTGGAAGCTTCAATTTATTTGGAAGTAGATATGTATTTTTTTCCCTTTAAATTTGATCTTGAAAATGCATAATATTGAAGAGTTGTTTCCTATTTCAACAATTTAAACCACACTTTTATAAGCCTAAAACACAATGAATTGAGTATTTAAAAATTAAATTTATTTGGGAGGTGCCTATCAATTTCTTTTAACTTCGCATCTTCTTGTTGGATTTCATGTGAGTTTCCTTATCCCTATATCCCTTGTGATCCCTTTGGATGGGTGGTTATTTCAGTACCCCTTGGGTAGGCATTTTACTTAGTCCTTCGTTCACTTTTTCTTTTTATCATTTTCCGATTTGATATCAAATTGGTATTAGAGCTTTTATCGTCATTGTCAAGGTCCAAATGTAAATGAACATCATGCTAGAGAAATGGATATTTGTGATATTGAGACTTAAGAATTGAGGAGACTATCCAAGAATTCCAACAGCAGGTGACACAATCTGAACTCTTTCAAAATGATAATGACGAGAATAATTCGGATGTCGCACATACAAGTGAAGAAGTAGATCTTCAGTTCTTGATTACTTTTAAAATTACTCTCCTCATCCTCATCTTCAGTGTGGACGTGTGCCACAATTGAGGCTACCTTGCACGAGCAGCTGAAGTACAGGGATCCCAGTGAAATTTGTCGGGTGCCCCCTCTAGTAGGGCGGGTCGTTGCCCCGCAATTCAAGAAATTTCATCATATGTTCATCGACTTTATGTTTGGTTTCATTTTGATCCTCAATTTCTAATTTATGTTTACTTTGGTCCCTAAATAGAATTTCCTCCTCCTTTTTTCCTCTTTCCTCGTTCCATCTTCTTAAAATTTTATTGACCTCTCCTTACTTGGCGTAATTACCATTTTTTTCAATCGATTTTGTAGTTAACCTGGTACAAATATAATTCACACAAAATTAATACGGATCGTGCTTCCAACCTTAACAATTATGTAAATTCAAGGCTCAAAATAAGTGTAAATAAAGCACTTATGAAATTAATTATTTTTAGACAAATTATATTTTAGATTTTTATTATTTCATTAATTGACGAACTTTCTGTCCGTTGATTAAATTTATTAAAACATTTATTCTTTTAATATGACTATTTAAAATCCGCTCATAATTTTAATTAATTTCTTAATTTTTATTTAATTACCGACAGCATGTTTGATGTTATAAAGGTTAAATCTATTTTTTTTAAACTTTTGTTATTTTATTTAACAATGACAATTCTATCGTTAATTAAATTAACTTTATTTAAATAATTATTTATGAAAAATTTATGTACTATCTTAATTTTTAATTTCTATTTTGTTACCTACAAACTTCTTCAACGGTATTTCTTATTTTGTTTTTATTTATGTAAAAAAAATCTAAAAATTACTAGTTCGACCCTAAAATCACCTAACATGTGAATAACACGGAATTAAAAATTATCAATTAAAAGTAACGAGTCACTTTTTAATTGCTCTAGATAATTAGTCAATAAAGTTAAGTTATCATATGTTGAATTGCCATAATAATAAATAAAACAGTAAATAACAAAAAAAATAAATTTTGATATCGGAAAAAATCCTTAACTGGGTAAAAACTTCGAGGCAAAGCCAGTAGTTTTCACTATAAATAATAAGAACTTACAGTATGATCCAACCTAGAAAACTCATTAGACTCATTGATCTAATTCCTTCAATCTCTAATACTCGCTGGAACGTGCTTCATTTATAAATACTCCCGATCTTTTGAAATTGTGTATCTTTTGTGGATCACCAAGAAAACCTTGTTCGTGTATTCTTTCTGTGCTTCTGGTCCAACATCCCTCAAAATTTAGCAATCTCTGAAAGTTATTGATAAAGTACCTTCCTGATTATATTTCGGAAGTGGGTATTTTGGATTGTTTGAATTCAATATTTTTTCCAACCTGTGGTTGATTGATGTCAATAATCAAATGTTTAATCTCAATGTTTGGATATGTTCTTAGATCTTGGAATGATGTTATGAGGATGTAAAATAATGATCAACCACTACCAAAAACATAATGGGCATTGAGTATTTATAATAAGAGGTATTTAGGTAGTATATGATAGATAGAATTCTTAAAAATCGTGAATTAGAGTTTCACGCATAACACCGCCACTCAAGCGCCAGACGAGAGAGAGGTGTGTCGCTCGAGCGATAGGTATATAATAGGCGGACGATATTTACTTTACCTTTTCCACTCGAGCATCAGCTGGTGACAGGCTGGCGTAAATTCGTCGACCATTTCTCCTTGTTTCATATTCGAACCCAAATACTCTTAATTCATCTATACAATCTTCCAAGAGACTCCTTAACTTTTACAAATATTTTATAATAATTATATTCTTTTGTAGTAATCATTTTATCTAAAAAATCATCAATACAACATAAATTCTAACAAAATCAATCAAAAATTTAAATTTATGAAACTCAATTTTATTATTTATTCACAGACAGAAGAATCGGAATAAAAATTCCATTATAAAAACCTTTTTACAACGAAAGTTTGTAAAATCTGGAAGTCATAAGCAATGGGAGGAAAAGAGCCAGGGGTGGCCTTCCCATTCCGGCCCATACGAAATTTTTCGACCATAATGAAGGCTGCAATCGCATCATATAGTCGTTTTGCCTTCTGTTGAATTCAGACACGACATTGCAATTGCAATGCCTCTAGGCGTGGGATCACATGCATCAAGTGTATTCTATTTTGTATCTTGGTCCCCAGATTTCATCTTTTATTCATCTCGAGTCATTTCTTTAGAGAATTTCAATCCTTGATCTTCCAAGTTCATCCAATTTGACCCATGTAATAATTAGCCATTATTCTTTGCACCAAACCATCTTTTGAAGATTTCCAATTCAATCCCTGAAATTTATAATTCTTCATTTTCGCCTTTCTTTGATCGGTTTTCACTTCTTTTAAGAGAAAACCATCTTAACATAAGTTTATCCAATAACAATAGATATTTAATCAAATTAAGTAGTAATTCTATCAAATTGCCCCCCCAAATATCCACATTTGGCGACTTAAATTGGTGCAGAAATTACACCTATCAATCCTTCCAATGTTAAATGAATTACTTTAAAGTTGAGAAAACATGAATCTTTATGGTGGAAAAATCTCAAGAAGCAATATAGTGACATTGGATGAGATGATGAAAGAATTTAAAAGACAATATATTTATGTGATAATTCTTTGCAAGATCTTTTCTTAAATTTCAAAATTTCAACCAAAATAACTTGACAATTGAGGAGTAAATGGCCAAGTTCGATCTTCTAATGATGAATTGTGATCTTGTTAAACCTGATGAGCAAAATGTAGGACAATAACTTGATGTGCTGAATGCATAAATATACTAACTTGTTTACAAGCTTGAGAGGCAACCAAAAGAAGCTCATGAGTTTGCTTTTCATGTGATGACTCGTGATAGAATTATTTCTAAGTCTACCCCAACCACTAAATCTACTTCAAATTAGTTTCAAAATGAGAGGTTGGGATTAATTCGAAGCAGCCAACATAATCTTTTGCTGGAAATGCTTGCCGCTGCAATAATTCTCAAGGAAATGAGTATATTGCTTCTCAATGTCCTAATCGCAGGATTATTAATTTAGTTGAAGAAGAAAGTGACAACGAAGTAATAAGAGCTCTTCTAGTGTTCCAACAAATCCATCTGAAGAAAATAAATTTTTTTTTTTTTTTTGAATCATAAGGAGTCATCTACGATTCAAAAAAGGTTAAGGGCTTTCTTGAGGGTATTTGTAAAATGACCCGGTCCTCCATGCCCAAACTATTACCTAAAATTCAAGACATCTACCTTTGTTATATGCATTGACTATTTTGAGAGAGCTTATGCCCATCTTATCCTTATGACTTTCTTGCTTATCCTAAAAAATCCGAACTCAAGACATCTACCTCGTGAGATGTTTAAGCTGAATCTTTGTTCCAATTAGGCAAGAGCATTTTTTTTTGTTGTCCAAGTCGTTATGTCATACGAATTGTCTGTTTTGTCAATGTTTGATTGGTACCAAAATTCAACTTAAGTGTTTAATCATAAGGCAAAGGCTCAAGCTGAAATAAGAGAAACCTTTAAAGGAAAGTGGATAATCAAGGAAAGTGATATTAAAAAACTACGGAAAACTATAAGGTACATCCTACCGCGTCACTATACTCCCAAGAACATGTAGGGAAGAATGTGAAGTCAATGGGTATGCCACACCCTACAAAGCAAAAGTTACAGTTAATATATGGGCTTTAAGAAGAGATCCACAATATTGGAAAGAACCAGAAATCTTTAAACAACAGAGATTTTCAAGAATAGTTCAGTTGATTTCTCGGGAAATAACTATGAATATATTCCAATTGGATCAGGAATGAGGATTTGTCCTCCATGAACTTTGGCATTGCAAATAGTGACGTGCCTTTAGCTCAACTTCTGTATCACTTTGACTGTAAACTTCCTCATGGAATGAACCTTAGTGATCTAGACATGAGGAAGATACTAGGAGTAAGTGTACAGAGAAAGGATAAAGGTTGCTACACCCTTCAAACCTCCATCACTTTGAAGGTTAATTTATCCGACGTTGAAGGGTTGTTCTTGGTGCAAATTCAAAAGTTAAATTACATGAAGCATTTCCTATTTTAATGAATTTATATCCATTTTCATTTACGACTCTTAAGTTTTATTTGAATGTTTAGAAGTACATTTCAAATTGTGAATTGCTTGATGAAGTTCAAAATTTTCACCACGTACCATATTACGTATACTCAAGCTAATTAGTTGAATGATCTTTTTATATCTTTATAGTTACATTAATATTTGTTACAATTATAAATTACGTGGTATCGACTATTCATTCGATTGAGCTTATTAAACTGAACAATTTGCATCTTATTAAACTGAACAAATTCTCTCTTCCTCTCTTGCACTCTCTTTTTCTCTCGTCCGATCGTTGACTTGACTTTCGGAGTGCAAACGGTCACCTAACGTTTTTCTCGACCAGTGGCATTTCCCTCTTAACGATTGTTCCAGTGTGTAGGTGATGTCTACGTGGAAGGAAGGTGGAAATGATTCTATTGGCACATTTTTTGAGATCAACCGATTGACGTCGTCTGTGGGAAACGGTATGTTAACCATGTTATTATCACATTAAAAAAGGCCACCAATATCTTCCAAGCAACAGTTTCTTCGACCAAAAATATGAAGAAGTCGGCCATAGCAAGAAAGAAAAAATGGCCACAGCAAACAAATCTGAATTTTTTTGTTGAAAAAAGGGGCAAGAATGTTGACCTATGGTTGATTATAACCTTAATATTTTGATTATAACAAACAAGTCATTTTTATTTACTAACAATTGAATTTGAGTGATTAAGTGTTCAAAGCTTCAAGATTATAAATTGGACTCGAAATGAAGAATAAAGTGAAAGTTAAGCATTCAAGTCAAATCATTCGAGACGATAGTGATTTGCATGCAACGATCGACATGGAAACAAAATTGATCAAATGAGGCTATAATGATTGATATTGAAAAACTCACAAAAAGATATTTCAACAAGACTCGNCATTCAAGGCAAATCATTCGAGACGATAGTGATTTGCATTCAACGAGCGACTTGGAAACAAAATAGATCAAATGAGGCTATAATGATTGATATTGAAAAACTCACAAAAAGATATTTCAACAAGACTCGAGATAAAAGTCGAATTACAGTCAAGCATCTACGTCAAGACGTTCAAAACGAAGCGTTTAGATTTTTTATACTCATATATAAAGGTAAAACACTTTAGTACTTGGAAATGAATCATGACAAGCTCAAAATCGATTTTACACATGAAAAATCACAATACAAAAATGTTTGCATAAAGATTATTTTTCAAATGTAAGAATCTCAAACTTATATTTGACAAGTGCCACTTACCTTGAAAAATCTTTTTAAAATGTCCCTCAAGTACTTACATTTGTTATAAATTAAAACGAGGACGTTTGGCGTAAAACTATCGTACCGGACGTCTCGACGTCAGGTATGGCTGTTTTAACGCCAATGGTAAAAAATTCAACCGTTCTGATTTTCTGATACAAACGGCTAGTTAACCGTCCGGCACTATACCGGACGTTCGGTACGGTGCGTCCAGTTGGACATAATTTTTGACTGTTTTGCTCATATAAATACCAACTCACTTTACATTCAATTTTAACACTTCTAAAAGCATTATAGAGAGGTTCTTTTGAGATAAATTATTTGATCTTCACTCTTTATTTATCTTTATCAATTTATTTGCTTTGAAAAAACTTTTGATTGATCTTATCTTTGAAAAATATTTCTCTCATTAAAGTCTTTCATTTTTCTTTGTGCTTAACTTATTTATATCTATCTTAAAAGATAAATATATTTTTGAAGAAATTCTTGACATTTACACTGTATAAAATTTTCTACTTCTTCATATTGAAACTTTGATTGATTGAATCAAACTTGAAAAATCAATTTTATTCATCAAAGTTTCTCATTTCTCTCTTACAACTTAGTTTATTACAATCATTCATTAAAAGAGAGATTTTTTCTTGAGAAGATTTTTGAACCTATATTGTATTTATTTCTTCACCTTCTCATTGAAACACTTTGATTGATTGAATCTAAGTTTTGATTATCATATTCATCAAAAATTTTCTAACATAACACTTGACCTTCATTCATTGCTATCTATNTCTTGAATTATTTCTTTCATCAAAGTTTTTCCTTTATCTCTTACCACTTAATTTATTACAATCATTCATCAAAAGAAATGTTTTTTCTTGAGAAGATTTTTGAACCTATATTGTATTTATTTCTTCACCTTCTCATTGAAACACTTTGATTGATTGAATCTAAGTTTTGATTATCATATTCATCAAAAATTTTCTAACATAACACTTGACCTTCATTCATTGCTATCTATTAAAGTGTTAGTCTACTTCTATTCTTGTACTCAAGTTTGAATTTATCATTCATTAAGAAGAGAATATTTCATTTGTAAAATTTATTTGAATTGTGGATCGTGTTGAAGTCCTTAAAGATCAACATTGTAAAATGATCGGTGCTCCTTGTTGTAAGTGATCATGTGGATCATATTGAGGTCCCGTAAAGCTTAATAATGTGGGTCATATTGAGGTCCTGTAAAGCTCAATATTGTATAAGGATATGTGATTCTTGTTTGTAAGTTACTAAAAGCTTTGTAAATGATTGGATTGCACCATAAGTCAATCACGATAGTGGAAAATGCCTTGCTCGTGACGGAGAGCTTGGTAACGGGGGACGTAGATCAAGTTTGGGATTGAACCTCCATAAACATATCGTTTGCATCCTCTCTTCCTTTACTTATCGCTTTCATATTTGTACTTACTATTTGAATTAATATATTTAATCTTTACTTGCTTGAATTTAGATTAATTATTCGAAAAAGTTTTAAAAACTAATTCACCCCCCTCTTGGTTAGCTATTCTTGGGCTTTCAAAGAAGATCCGCCATGAAAAATGGCTATTTTCGACTAATGGTTGAAGAAATCGGCAATGACGGATCCATGGAAAGGAGTGATTTGCAAACTAGAGCAATCTGCCATCAAAAAAAAATAAAATAAAATTTGATGGAGCATTTGACAAATTCACTTCAACAGGAGTATCGAATGAATGACTTTTCTCCCCAACTTAGTTCTTTGTCAAACAAAAAGTTCTACACTCATCTCTCAAAACCACCTTATGAAAACAAGCAGATGTATATATACTTCTTTACCCTTTCACTTTTACAGTGCAAGCATGAAGTGTATGGGTTAATCTATTCATTGATTGAGGGACAATATCATTTCAACAAAAAAATTTACAAGTTCCTGTTCTTACATAAATTTCCAACAATGGCTTCACAAATCAAAATTTTGGAGATATCCTTGGCCAAAGAATGAGTTTCTGCTGGAAGTAAAGCAATAAGGTAACTATAATTGCCTCCAACTCTGATAAAGGTTAGGTAATCGCCAGCACCATAGGGAACTCCATTACACGGATCTTGCTTTTCTTTTTTTGTTTTCACCGGATTAACATTAAATTTTGAGTGAGACAGGTCTTGATGATTGTTAGAATTTGGGTGTGACTCGAATTTCTTGTTGAAATAATTGAAGAATTCTAATTGAAGTACACATCAAGAAAAATTCAGTTTGGAATGTTATTTGAGTCCTATATCAAGTTGAAATTCTATTTTGGAAGTCCATTAGGAATTGTAATTTATTTTGAACTCGATTTTTTGGTATCCTACTTTATCAACGACTCTATTAGGAGGGTTTGGACATCCCCTATATGATCCCTATAAATATTAGGCTATTCTATACAATTATATAATATAAAAAAAGAGATTACAAGAACTTTATGATCAATTCTATAGTTCTCCATTATTGTTGGTACAACAAAATCTCCTAATTCCTCTGTCATATTTTATTGTCTTCTTTTATTCTTTTACTTGTGATTAAAGATTTCATTATTGTGCCATATATCTGCACCATCTCAGTCCGATGGTTGGTTTCATATCAAGTGGTATCGAGCGATACATAATTCTTGAATTCCCAACAATTGGTATCATATATTCTGGGGATAATTAACAAAACAAGTGGTATCAGAGAGATTCTGGTATCTTGTTTGTTTTACAACAAGAAGTATCAGAGTGCCAAGTTCAATAGTTCTGCATAAGCCCAGGTTTTGATTTGTTTGAGATTTTTTGTTCGTGATGGCTTCCATGAAGTATGGCAATTCCGCTTTTGGATCGGAGTACTAGATTTTTGATAGGCAAGTTAAGATACGTGCAGTACTCGCATAGCAGGATTTGATGATGTATTGTTGGGACTTGACAAGGATAAGAATGTAATTTCTCATATTCATCTTCATCTATCGAATATCATTCTTCAGGACATTTTGAAGGAGGGTTCAGCAGCTGCTTTATGGTTGAAGCTAGAGCAATTGTATATGACTATAAGGCCACAGATGGAAAAAACCTGCAACATTTTGAAGGAGGGTTTAGCAGTTGCTCTATGATTGAAATTGGAGCAATTGTACATGACTAAAAGTATTACAAGCAAGTTGCATCTCAAGCAGAGTTTATACTCTTATCAAATGGCAGAATAAGGATAATTGGAAGATCACATGGCTGTATTTAAAGAGATCGTCGCTAAATTGGAAACTTTGGAAGTAAAGTATGATAAAGAAGATTTGGCCTTGATCCTATTGTGTTCGTTGTCCGCTTCGTTTTCTTCATTTAGAGACACAATCTTGTATAGTCGTGATATTCTCACCATAGAATATGTGTATGATACTTTGTTTTCAAAAGAAAAGATGAAACATCTGATTTTAGAGGTCAGAGATGAAGAATGTTTTATTGGTCATGATAGTTCTGGAAGGGGTAGATCGAAGTCTAAGTTCAGTAATCAGATTTGTAACTTCTGCAAGAAGAATGATCACTTGAAGAAGGATGGCTACAAATTGTAGAATAAAGAAAGGTTGGCTGCAAGTCAACATGGGAAGCAATAAGAGACTTGAGGTGAAGCAGATCTTGCAGAGAACATTGTAAGTGAGGGAAATCTCTTGGTTATTTCTGACATCGAGTCAAAACTAGAATACGATTGGATTCTCGATTCAGCGTGTGTATTTCATATGTGTCCTAATAAGAACTTGTTTACTACATATGAAACCGTTTCTAAATGTGTCGTGGTTATGAGAGACAACACATATTATCGGGTTGCTAAAATTGGTATGGTCAGATTGAAGTTATTGGATAGGACAATTAGAACACTTGGCCAAGTTCGACATATTTCGAATTTGAAGAAGAATCTCATCTCGTTGTCTATCATTGATTCAAAGGGTTATGAATTATTTGGTGGAGGTGGAGGTTTAAAGGTTTGTAAGGGTGACCAATTTGTATTAAATGGACAAAAGATGTCTTAATTATACATCTTACAAGGTCGTGCAGAATCTAGAATAGTCAATCAATACAGGTTCAGTACCGTAGTGGACATTCAATTTGATACAATACCTTTATGAGCTCGTAAATTGTCATATTTGAAGAATACTGCTCAGTGGAGTTCAGGAGATATGTATAATGCCACTTTGCCACCATCACCTACGGTACCATTGTAGTCAATTGCTAGGGACAAACGTAGTGGTAAAAGGTATGTGGATGTCGATTTTGTTGAGCATGCGTTCAGTGTAGTAGGAGGTGTGTAATCTAGCAAGGGACCTTCTTTAAAAGTATTTGGATTTGATTCTGCTTTGGGTGTGTTACAGCCCAATTTGGTGAATTTTAAAATCATTATGATTTTTTGAAAATTTGAGGTAATTCTGCAAAGTAGTGATTGGATTCATTAGAAGAGGTGGAGTATTTTGTGTTGGTTAGAGAAATCAGTTTTGGTTATTGTTGAAGAGTCGGTTCATTCCTTGTAAACGAATTTTCTTCTCCAAGTGGAGAATATTTCGGAGCTTTGTTCGTTACAGTGGAATTCATGTAAGGGTGGAGATTGTTAGAATTTGGGTATGACCTGAATTCCTTGTTGAAATAATTGAAGAATTCTAATTGAAGTGTACATCAAGAAGAATTCAGTTTGGAAAGCTATTGGAGTCCTATATCAAGTTGAAGTTCTATTTTGGAACCATATTGATAGTTGTAATTTATTTTGGACTCGATTTTTTGGTATCGTACTTCATCAACAACTCTACTAGGGGGTTTGGACATCCTCTACATGTTCCCTATAAATATTTGGCTATTCTATACAATTTTATAGTGTGAGAAAAGAGATTACTAGCTCTTAGGATCAATTGTATATTTTTCCATTATTATCGGTGTAATAAAATCTCCTAATTCATATGCCATATTTTCTTGTCTTCTTTTGTTCTTTTGCTTGTAATCAAATACTTCATTGTTGTGTCATATAATTTCGTTATCTCAATCTGGTGGTTGGTTTCATATCAAGTGGTATCGAGCGATACGTGATTCTTGAATTCCCAACAATTGATCCCAAATATTCTGGGCATAATTAACACAACAAGTGGTATCAGAGTGATTCTGATATCTTGTTTGTTTTACAACAATGGTAGTGTATTCAAATGGTTTATGTCAGGCTTTTTGCTGGCATAAGAAACATGCATTTCCGGTTTATTTAGTATTTTCTGGCTTGAATTATTTCATCCACTAAACACAAGTTGGAAAATAGTGTTGATTAGTTGTTGGTCCTCTTGGAAGAAATAAAGGTTAGTTGATGGAATTGGGCCAACCATTACTGGTCTTGGAGTTTATTTTCATTGGGACCATGCTTGTACTTCTAGTCTAATGTGTTTAAGACCCACTTAGCGGGCTACGTTCTCTATGTTGTGTTTGGGCTTGTAATGTTTTTGGATTGGTCCACAAATGGGCAGTGAGTTTTGTTACTATAAGGTCTAATTTCTAGTTGGGGAATAATTTGGGATTTTCTTTAAAAGGTTGTGGTTGTCCATGGTTGGGCTTTTATCACTTAAGGCCTGTTGATTTTTATTTTTAGTGACATTTTTTTGGAATTCTTTCTGAGCCTAGCTTGGGACTTCATCTATTTTGGGCTTCTAGTCATTACAAAATTCTTCCACCACTGTACTTTTTCAAGTGCAATATGTATGTGCAATGGTAGCCAAAATTACTTCTCTATTACTGTATTTTCTCAAAACCCGGCCATAAGCATTTCCACAATAGCATTGAGTAATACACTACAGCTCCCAAGAAGACTTCTCTGCCAAATTTTGTAAAGTTCCAGTGCTTGATTAATGATCAGTTGTAACCTCCGTCATGAACGTCGAGATAGCTGTATCGTAGCCAACCCCCAACTTCTGTTGTTAAGCCTCTGTTTACAGCCGTTTAGGCCTTCACGTAGCATCTCCATTTGCAAAAAGAGCACCAGGGCATTTTAGAGCATACCACCTATTTTTCTGAATCAAATTATTTATTAACATTTTAAAGGAATTTCCTCTTGCTTACTAAGTTACTCAGTGTGGAGGTCGCTTGCATCCTATTGAGCAATTGTGCATTTTCCCAGCTGCAAAAAATTGTTAATGAGGTTCCATCAGCTGCATTTTCATATTTATCTTCTGAATCATCAAGCAAAAGATTGTTTGCTTTGATTAGAATCTAAACCAGAAAACTCCAACAACTTGGTTAAGGTGGCTTCTGCTGCAAGTGGAGCTTAGCTAGCAATTTTTGGTCAAGCTGTATCAGTTACAACCAGTTTAGAATCAAAAAATTTGAACCAAAGCAAAAAAGATACTAATTTTGACAGCTGAACTAATTCAAATACTAGCATTACACCGCATGTCCGAGACAAGCTCTAAGACCTCGTCTCTTTTAAGGTGAGCCCTAGCTCATGGATTTCATATTATCAGAGATAGCATTTTGAAGTCTCCATATTCAAGGAAGAGACGAAATCTTGGAGTCCTCTTTCCTTGAATAAAGGTAGAGATGATATTTTGGAGTGATTGTTCCTTGAATAAAAGAAGAGGTAGTATTTCGAAATCATCGTTCCTTGAATAAAGGAAAAAATAGTTTTTTTGGAGTCCTCGTTCCTTAAATAAAGGAAGAAACGGTATCTTGGAATCCTTGTTCCTTGGAAAAGGAAGAGACAAATTGCAAGATGTTTATTTCTTGCCTCGTGAGATCTTTATTCATTTCCCACTATCGTTGAGCCAAGTTGTAAGAACTCGTCTATCAGAGGTCATTTATAAGACTCCGATAGTTCGAGAGGTATTCGTGGGATGTTTATTCCCCACCTCACCAGATGTTTATTCCTGGCTTTGCGGGATGTTTATTCTCTGTCTCGCCAGATGCTTATCCCTGGCTTCGCGAGATGTTTGTTCCTTATTTCTTACTATCTTTGAGTCTAGTTATAAGACCTCTTCGTTCTAAGGATACTGGTAAGACTCCGATAGTTCGAGAGCTATTCGCGAGATGTTTATTCTCCATCTTATGAGACGCTTATTCCTGGCTTCGCAGGATGTTTATTCCCCACCTCGTCAGACGCTTATTCGTAGCTTTACGGGATGTTTATTTTTCATCTCACCAGATGATTATCCATAGCTTCGTGGGATGTTTATTGCTCGCTTATTACTATCGTCGAGCCTAACTGTAAGACCTCATCATTTCGAGGCTATTGCAAGACTCCGATAGTTCGAGAACTATTGATATTTATTCTCCACCTCTCAGATGCTTATTCCTAGTTTTGTGGGATGTTTATTTGCCATCTCGCTAGACGCTTATATCTAGATTTGCGGATGTTTATTCCCCTCCTCGCCAGATGCTTATTCCTGACTTCGTGAGATGTTTATCCCCCATATTTCATTATCGTCGAGCCCAGCTCTAAGACCTCGTCTATTCGAGGCCACCTTATAAGACTCCGATAGTTTGAGAGCTATTTACGAGATATTTATCTTTCGTCTCTCACTATCGTAAAGCCTAACTGTAAGACCTCATCATTTCGATGTCAGTTTATAGGTCCCCAATAATTCGAGAGCTACTCGCCGGATGTTTATTTCTAACCTCGCCATAGGCTTATTTGTGGCTTCACATGATGTTTATACCACACCCGCCAGATGCTTATTCCTGGCTTTGCAAAATGTTTATCTCTCGCCTCCCACTGTCGTCGAGCCGAGCTCTAAGATCTCATCTATCTGAGGCCAGCTTATAAGACTCCGATAGTTCGATAGCTATTTGAGAGATGTTTATCTCTCGCCTCACACTATCGTCGAGTTTAACTGTAAGATCTCCTCATTCCGAGGTTAGTTTATAAGCCTCCAATAGTTTGAGATCTATTCGCGGATGGTTATTTCCCGCCTCGCAGTAGGCTTATTCCTGGCTTCAGGGTATGTTTATTCTCCGCCTCGCTATGCTTATCCCTGACTTTACGAGATGTTTCTCTCTCGCTCGTTGAACCTAGCTTTAAGATCTCGTCTATCGGAGGCCAGTTTATAAGACTCCGATAATTCGAGAGCTATTTGCGAGACGTTTATCTTTTGCTTCTTACTATCGTCGAGCCTAACTGTAAGACATCATTATTCCAAGGTCAGTTTATAAGTCTCCGATACTTCGAAAGCTATTCGCAAGATGTTTATTTCCCGCCTTGCTAGAGGCTTTTTCCTGGCTTCGCGGGATGTTTATTCCCCGCCTCGTCAGATGCTTATCCCTCTCACCTCTCACTATTATCAAGTCTAGTTCTAAGACCTCATCTATCCGAGGCTAGCTTATGAAACTCCGATAGTTCAAGAACTTTTTGCGAAATGTTTATATCTTGCCTCTCACTATCGTCGAGCCTAACATTAAGACATCGTCTATCCAAGGCCAACTTATAAGACTCCGATAATTCGAGAGCTATTTGCGATTATCTCTCACCTCTCACTATCATCGAGCCTAGCTCTAAGAACTTGTCTATCCGAAGCCAGCTTATAAGACTCCAATAATTCGAGAGCTATTCATGGGATGGTTATTTCTTACCTCTCACTATCGTCTATCCAAGTCCAAGAACTATTCATGGGATGGTCAGATGCTTATTCTTGGCTTTGTGAGATGGCTATTTCTTACCTCTCACTATCATCTATCCACGTCCGCAAAACGTCATCCTTCCGAAGCTAGATTATTAGATTTCGATAGTTCGAGACGATTCGGTGGCTCGATTCATTCTTCACTCTCCAAGATGCTCCACTATACGGATGTTGCATTGCAACTACATTTATCTTCAGAAAGGTTGTCACACATCTACATCAAATGTACCCCAATTAACAGTTCTTTGCTTAGTCAAACTAGTATTCTCCTAAGTGCACCCACTTGGTCGAGCTTATATTTTCCTGAGCACATTAGTTTAGTTGAGTCGCTATTCATGATCCTTCTCCATGGATGAACCATCAAGCATGGAAGAAGCCCTTGACGATGTACGTTATACCTCCCATGAGGTCACATCTTCCAAGAATGTCCACTTCAATAGGCAAGACACGACATCCCACACAAGGGTCATTTTTTATTCTGTCGAAGATAATGCTCTCTGGGAATGCACCTTCCACCATGGAGAACTCCCTTGAAGAGGTGCATGATGCCTTCCACGGGGCCACCTCTTCTAAGGATGTCCACTTCGTTCAGCGAGGTGTGGACACCTTCACTGGGGTCTCCTCATTTGCCCTTTGAAAGTGATACTCTCCATGAATGCACCATCTTCCATGGAGAACACCCTTGAAGAGGTGCGTGATATCTCCCACGGGACCACCTCTATTAAGAATGTCCACTTTATTGGGATATACGCATGATGTCTCCACTGGGGTGACCTCATTTGCCCTTAGAAAGTGATGCTCTCCACGGATGCACCATCCATCCTGGAGAATGCTCTTGAAGAAGTGCATGATGCCTCTCACAGGGTCACCTCTGTCAAGGATGTCTACTTCATTAAGAGAGGTGCGTGATGCTCCTTACAAGGTCACCTCATTTGCTCTTCAAAAGTGATGCTCTCCACGGATACACCATCCACTGATATGATCCAGGAGTCGAGCTCGATGAAGCTGAGCCCAGGACGAGACCCGTTGATTATCGAATGAAACCCGATGACATGGTCAAGAGCAAAGCGAGTGATAGAGGCGATGTTATTGCTTGCTCAAGTTACGATGGACCAAATGTCGAAGTTAACAAGCCAATGAACAAGTTTCATGTTGGGCTCGGGAGAAGAAACCAAATGGATCAACTCGGTTCACGCATCGAACGAGCAGCGTGAATGAAAACGTGCATAACTTTCAGCTCGAGTGTTGAATTTTCACCCATGAGTTCCAAAATCATTACAAAATTTTGCATAAGAAAAAAGGGGTGTCATTTTTAATACTATGTGGTCGAATAATGTAAAATGAATGCGACCGCATACCTATCTCTTGGGATAAAATTGAAGTAAGCTCAATTATTTTCAATAAATTAAATCTCTTAATTGCTCTTGTAGGTTGTTTTAATTGAATGCAAAAGAGGTGGTTATTTATAGATCAAAAGATTGAAAATTAGGAAGTTTCAGTTGTTCAATTTTGGTTGATTGAAATGTGAATATAGCCGTTGTAAAATTCAAACCGTTGGAGTTTCGGTTGACACTTCGGTCAAGCAAATCGATTGACCGGTCTATACTTTGGTCAACCGAAGTGTTCAATCCGGTAAGATGCAAACCCGGTGAGCATTGTAAAATCCGATTAAGAAGCCTTCAAATATAGTATGCAGCCAATTTCAGTCGATCGATTTATAATTCGATCGACCGAAATATATAAATTTTGGAAATTAGTTTTCTATATCAAAAATATTTATTTTTCCCAAAATCTATTTCATATTATGCATCTAAAACATTTTTATGCAAGTGATGAATTATGAAAATAATTTTGAGCTTTATGAGTTTGCTAAAAATTGATGAGTCATACATTTACATATAAATCGAAGTGTATAATCAAAACAAGTGGATCTATATTAGTGTATTATTTGTTATAATCAAAACAAGTGGAGTTATATTAAATCATAGGTCAACAATTTTTCCATTTTTGATTATGATAAACAATATGTGATTATTTGTAAAGATACACAAAATATTCCCCCTATCTTTTACACATTAATGAGAACTGAGTTTATATTATTTTCCATAGCATAATGTTTAAAGACATGAATTTTCATAATTCAATAAATCACATTAGAAGTCACAATTCACAATAGCATCACATTTCCTTCACATTTCCTTTTCCCCCTTTGTCACCATAAAAAAGAATGGGGACTAAAAAGAAACTTTCCCCTTATTAAGGCATATGTGCAAGTTAGGAGAAATAAGTGAAATGTAATCAACAGTTTATAACAAGTGATATAAAGCATAGGTCAAAACATAAGAATGTAAATAAGTTAGAAGTACGGTTCAAAAAGCATCAAACTAGATAATGTTTTTGAGAAGAAGTTTTGCATAAGTTAAAAAAAATCAAGAAGAAACTTCAATCGTCCATCGGTGGAGGAGGGCCCGGAGGATAAATTGAGTACATGTGTGCAAAGAAAGCTTCCTGTGATAAGCTCATTTGCTCCATCCTATGCTCAAGAGCTTTCATTCGGCCAATGACGATAGTAGCAAAGGAATCTATTCATCATTGTAAGATGTTGAATTGATCTTTGGACATTTGTCGGCCAGGAGTAGGTGCAACTTGTGGAGGAGTAGTCCTACATCTTGCTCGCAGTACATAGTTGCCATCACCACCATCATCACCACCCATTTCTTCTTCCGCCACTTCTTCAGTGAATGGCCAAGTAGTAGGGCTCGAAGTATTGTCGAAGCCTTGAGTATGACACACCCATTGCCCATCGCCTTTAACGATTTTCATGTGTTTAAGGGTGTTAAGGTTAATGACATTGGTGTGTTTGGGTTTAAGAATAGGTTCATCGTCTAATGGAACTGATATGAATGTAAAATGTATATCTTTTCCTCCTTATTTTATATGCTTATTCATATTTTGATTTAGGTGGCAGTTCTATGGATATAGCGCAATTTGGAAGAATAAGTGGAAAAAAGTTTTTATACAAGAGACTTATCTTAGTTTCTTTCATTTTGTTTGTGCCAATATGTGTGATTTCTAATGCATGTCAAATATCATATGCGGAATCACATATGCTAATGCGATTAAATTCATTTGTATTTAAAGCATAATAAAGGAGATTTTTGGATTTTGCATTCAAAGACAATTTTCTTTTATCATCTTCATCATATTCTTCTTTAGGTTTTGAAATAATTTAGTCTGGTTTTCTATCAACTTTAATCACCTTAGTAAGCTTATGAAGACCAAATTCAATAACTTCCCAAACATTATGATCACTTGATTGGATATAAATTATCATTTTAGTTTTCCAATAATTATAATGTGTATCATCAAACAAAGGAGGACGATTTGTAGAATGCCTCTCAATAT